>JAEIIH010032220.1:0-18877 GCA_018904745.1 Drosophila orosa
AACTTAAGATAGGGACATCTGATGTCTATGACTGATTTATCTTGATAGTAGAACTGATTGAAATACAACTTGTTAAATAAAGTTACACGTTTAAATATTCTTTAAAACAAACGTATGTATTTCTTTTATTTTTTCAGAGCAACTGGCTTTCCGAAACAAAACATTCAGAAAAGGAGGGCATCCTGAAATGCAAAGGTAATAATTATTACAAATTTTAAACAGATTTTAGTTTCTATGATGAAAACTTAAGATAGGGACATCTGATGTCTATGACTGATTTATCTTGATAGTAGAACTGATTGCAAATATGATATTTTCAAAATTCTAAAAACAAAGAATTCATTCATTCTAATTAAGAATTATTTTATATTACAGAGGTTTCTGCATTGCGACATTGCCAAGCAAGGAGACGCATCGGTCTGTTTCATATTTTAATTTATAATAATATTTTAATTATAATATATTATAAATTGATTAAAACTTTTGTTCAATTAAACGATAAAAAAAAAAACAAATTGATTAAATATTTGGAATTTTTATTTCAAAAAGGGAGTGCCAACTTGCTTGTTCAACTTTGGGCAGCAAAGTACAGTAAGTACCCGACATCGAGTACAGTAAGATGTAATACAAAATGTAACTGCACTCAGATATGAAGACTGATTTCATTGGCCTTTACAAAATGCTCATACTTATTTCAGTTTAATTAAATTGAAATATATATTTTATACACTTTGTTTAATTAGTCTTTGTAGCCAGTGTCCACTGTAGAAATATATTTCTCCAGGTTGGCAGCTCCACCAGCTGTTTTGGCACTGATAACATAAAAACCAAAATATATGTACACATATTGTAACAAAATTGCAACCGGCCAAGACCGGCCAGTTGACCAAATATGCTGCCCACCAAAACGGATTCCCGTCGCCGTCTCAACATAGTGACCTCGACGCCGGCAGTTGGGGAATATGTCAAGGTGTTGGATACGCAGTGCGAGACCGATGGTTTCGTTAACGAACAGTGGGTAGAACCGGCGATCCAGAGGCCAATACCCTGGAAGACCATCATCATTATCCTGGCGCTGTTTATCGGCGGCGTAGTGAGTATAATATTTTAATTAGTCTCCATCCGAAGGGATGACTCATCTTGAATTTCTTTGTGTCCCCAGATCTGTCTCGCCTTCGCCACTCTCTATTGGGTGACGGATACGGGCGATGAGCGTTCGGATCGAGTCTGGGCACTGAGCATTATCGGGGCTTTGACCTTCATCCCCGGAGGCTACTACGTGTACGTGCTGTCCTGCATTGTCCTCAACCGAAACGGATTCACCATGGACGAGATAAGGAGACTCGGCTGAGAGAACAACAAGAGAAATCGTCAAATAGAGTTTATTATTGCATTTAGACTACAAGTTATTCACACATTTCATTGGCATATAATTTCTTTAGCAACAATCTTAATTTTTGATACATGTGTTTGTGTGTATTGCCCCAGTAGTAATTGTTGTATAAAAATATTTGTAAATACGAGCTTGTTATCAAAATGTATAATGCTTGGCGTGGCTTGTTTATTGCGCGGAACATTTGCTATCTATATAAATACACCACGGCGTAATGATTATGTTAATGTATGTTGTACAGGCATGGATTGATTAAAGGTTCTACAAGATATACATATATTTTATGTTTATGGCCATTTTCTCTATCAAGCATTAAATACATTACATGTTTGAGCTTAAATATATACATGGTTCATACGTTTTTATTCTGTAACTAGTTTAGAGTTGGTTTCTTTACAAACAATTGCTTTTCGTGTGTGCTTTCTTATGGAAAATACATAATTATCGAGGAATGGGGGGTACATGTACACAATACATACACAAACATAATAACGAAATTAAACTAGCGACAGTTAACAACAATTCACTGCTCCACAACGGTGACCTCAATGGGAGGAATGAACTTCCACACATGCGCCTGCTGCTCGTCGTAGCTGGAGGAAAACATATCCGGCGGACAGGAACGTTGATCCGACTGCTTTTGCTGCGGATTGCTGGAGCACTCGATGCTGGCCTTGAAGCGCCCGGGCGTAAAGAATATCACAGAGCATGTGTGCTGCCGCTGCTCCTGCTTCTCCAGCAGGGGAATTGCAATTCTGGCAAAGAGAGACTAGAGGTTTTCATACTGATTTTGAGAGTTGTTTATCAAAAATCGTACTTGTTTGGTCCTGAAATGGCCACGCGTGTCTCCAGATTGTAATTCTCCATGCCGTTCAGGTAGTCCTGGTAAAACTTGATGCTCAACACCAAGTTCCTGAGCGGTTGCAGGGATTGATTGGTCAGCTGAATACTTAGAAGCGAACGCTGGCCCACCGTGCACACAATCTCGCTGTGCGGCTGCACGGGCGTCTCCTGAAAGCTGATGGCTAAAGACAACAATGAAATTAATCCTCGAACAATTAAGGAAAGCCTATAACAACTTACACCACTGCAAAGGCGATACAGCTGTCAGGTCCACCATGGACTGGGTGAGAACTATCCCCCGAAGCGAGGCTATTCCCTTAATATCCGTTCCAGTCAGCAGCCAGTTGATTTTCACCCGTTCAGCTATGTGAATTGAGCAGAGTTTGCTCAGGGCATCGTTAAACGACAGAAGCTGCGTCCGAAAGCAAAGTTCTAAGGGAAAGATTATTCGTAAATTAACATAGTTATTTGTATATAACCCAGGTCATACCCCTTTCCAGGTTCTCTGCCACCTCTGCGGCGCGGGCGGCCACCACTTGCTCCAGCGAGCAGCGATCCACGGGTATGGGCACCCGGCAGCTCTCTTTGGCCTCAATGAGTATGTTCTTGGTGTCCGTGTAGTTGAGCGACATCTCTTGAGCGGTCAGATTCGAAATGTCCAGCACCAGGTAGAATTGTGAGGCTCTAATCATTAGAAATCCACTTATTAAATGGTTTCGAAAGCAATGATAATATTACTTACACTTCGGCGGGCAGAACATCCCAGCTGGTGATCTGCGCGCTGGGCAAGAGCTCCAGGTTAAAGGACACTGCACACTGGCGGCAATAGCCCGCCGTTAGGGCTTCTCCGCCGGAGTACTTCAACCGCACTTGCGCCTCGATGTGCTGGGAATATTGCGAGCCCAGGCTGGACGATCCTCCTCCTCCTCCTCCTGGCTGTAAACTCAAAGCAGCCAGCGAATGCTGACCCCCTGACATGGTGGAACGAAAACTAGAGTTCTGCGGCTCGTGGCGACGATGTTGCGGCGAACCCACTCTCGAGGGCAAGCTGGCGTGCCCCGAGGCGGACATATTGGAGTAGGGCGTGAGGGAAGCAGCTCCATAATCCCCACCAGCAGCCCCTGAATGCACCGAAGCCGGTGGCTGCGGACAAACAAAGTCCGCTTCAGCATAAATGTGGAGTTCAAAGTCAATTGTACCCAGCGGAGGCACTGGCAGCTTGGCCTGCAAGGAAACAGTGATTATTTATGGTTTCTCATCGTCTGTGGGGAAAGAACTAACCTTTATTGCCTCCTCGTCTATGCGGAAGATCTTCTTCTGCAGCTCCTGCTCCACATTCGAGTTGATGTTCACCTCCAGATAGTCCAGCGGCAGTGTGGTGCTCTCGTTTGTGATGGTTATCGTGCAGCTGGAGGATTCCCCATTGTACAGAGTCAAGCTGGCCGAGGTAACCACTATATCGGCACTGTTCATGTTGCTAAACGTCGCCGTCTGAGGCAGAGATGTTTTCACCAGGATGCGTGGCAGGGCGGGTATCACATCCACCAGATAGTTGGGCGGAAAGCTCCGGCCCCGCATATGCTTCAGCCGGCAGTTGGATTTGACGCCAAGCGTGTGAGTGCTGTAGCCTTGAAGGTCCAACTGTCCCGTCTCAATGGGCGTGCCATGGAGCGACACATAGGTGGGCACATGGGGCTGCAGGACAATCGTCTGGGGCAGGGACTCGAAGACCACGCCGTTTGTCAATAATCTCATGTCCGTGACGGCCAGTTCAAAGGGCAGAGGATTGCGCAGGCGCACCGTGACCTCGCTAAGATCGTTTTGAACCCACAAAAAAGCTGAGAAAGAGTATTTATAATTAAAGTTACTCATTTTCATTGTTATCCCTAGTTTACCTATTTTATTTTTGTCCTTCTTGTCCCTGCGGTCCACCGAGTTAAAGTGTATGGGCGTGAAGAGAAACGGCCCACTGTCCGCCTTGGCCACCTTTATGCGCTGCGGTCGCAGGTGGGCGGGCAAGTCCTTGACCTGACAGTCCAGGCAGTAGGGCAGATCGGTGAGATTGGCGGGCGGTATCACAGTGCCATTCTCCAGCACCAAGGGAACGGGTGAGCCCTCGCATTGGGCGCTTAAGTTCTGCAATTATTCCAATTAGTTATTGAATTATTCTCTTTGAGAAGCTCTTGTGAGCGCACCTGCAGTTGCACAGCCATCTCGCTCTGCTCCGTGGGCGACATATTGTCCCATTGGGTCTGCAGCAGAAAGGTCATGTGCCGCGTGGCAAGGGCAGAGTGCCCCAGTCGCCTGGCAGCCGTTATGAGGGTCTGGACCAAATCGATCTGCAGCGCCGGCCAGCCGGCAGCATTCTCCAGCACCTCAAGAGGATCCAGACACAGCAGGTACCCGGTGAAGCTGCCCAGCATCAGCCGATAGCTCTGATTCCAGTCCGGCGCCTGGCTGCCCTGCTTGACGTGCTGCAGTGCCGCCAAGCGCTGAAAGTAGGCGGCCTTTCTCTGATACCCAATTTGCTGGTACAGCTCCGTGATGATCTCGAATCTCTTCACCTTCTCCGCCTCGCTCATGCTCAGATTGATGTACAGGATGTTCTGCAGGAACATGGCCACATCCAGCGGGCGATTCTGCTCTATGCAAATCCGCGAGGCCTTCAGGGCCGCCTCCGTTTCAATGGTGGCTGCATTCCTGTATTTGCTGTAGTTAATGATGGCCTTGCGATAGTAGTTGGTGATCTCCTCGGCCTTTAGTATGTTCCCCGGCAAATCGCCGTTCCGCTGGTGTCCCGGAATGGGGGCCGCCGATATGGTGGACGTGGAAGAGGACGACGACGTAGAGGGCGTATCCGAGGCGGAGGAATTCGTGGCCGTCGTCACAAGGGAAGATACCGAGGAGCAGGAAGATGAGTTTGAGGTCACGCGCTGCGGCGGGGGCTGAACGGAGTCCACTTCGCCAGCACTGACCTTCTTGGTGGCATCGCTGGCTCGCCACTTTTCCGGGGTGCTCTTTAGGGGCGATGTGCCTGGAAAGAGAACAGGAAAGTGAGCTTAAGAGTGGATTCTTCTATATATTTACTCACCAGCCTCTTGAAGCGACGAGTTTCGGTGCAGCGTCTCAATCTCCCGCATCTGCGGATACAGCAGCATCGCTGAGGCGGCACACAGTCCCTCCTCGGAGGCGCCCACCCACAGGGAATCGCCCACCGACTTCAAGGTCTCGTTTGCATTGTGGTACAAGCTCAAGGCATCATCCACAAGGCCCGCCTGCAGAGACAGGTCCGCCAGGTTCTTCATCACACGGCCCACGCACCTCTTGCGATTGTTCCTCGACTCCATGTCCAGCCCGACAAAGTCGCGCTTCTCGAAGGGCGCCAGCAGCAGACTCACCTTGTCCGCCTTCTCGCGGGATCGCTCCAAGCGTCTCGATTCGAGGACCCAGAACAAAGCGCTGGCAAAGTCGCCAATCCGGGATTCGAGATCCGCACATGGATCCTGTTCGCGATAGAAGAATGCCTGCGATCTGAAGTTCGAGGGTGTGGTGAACTCGTCCTGCAGGCGACGACCGCCTGTCGTCGGCGCCGGCCCAAGACCCTCGCCAATGGTGTCCAGCGGCGACGGCTCGTCGGGCCCAAAGAAAATGGCACGGGATTCGTACAGCGTGGAGCCATAGCGCACCTTCAGCGACTCGTGCTGGCGGCAGAGCTCGTTGAGCTCCGTTTGGTTGTCGAAGCGGCCAATGGTGATGAGTCCCAGCAGACGACGATGCGTCTGAAAGTCGCCCCAGTCGTTGTGCTCCACGGGATGGTCGTGGACGAAGCGTATCCAAATGGAGCGTGGATTGCCAGCGGAATCTAAGGGAAAAGGGTGATTTTAAGGGCGAATTTCAAGGATAAAGCGAGCTCCTTCAGCTCACCATTCACCCGGATGTGGCTGACACGTCGCACTTTCTCGAACGCCCGCTGCAGGACGCGGGCACGCGACGGCCCTACGCCACGGAGCAGCACCAGCAGGCAGCTGTGGTGCAGCGCGCTCTGCTCGTAGTCCGGCCGGGACATCGCTGGCTCCACGCCACCACCACCGTGCGACAGCATCAGGCCAACGGCCGCACGCATCTACTCCGCGCGGCTCCACCAAGTTCCAGTCGCAGTCCCAGTGGCAGTCGCAATCCGCAGACCGTTGTCACTGCCCTTGGCATCTGTCTCGTGCTCGACGAGTGCCTCAGAGGCTGGCCATTGCCACTGCCAAAGTGGGGGATAGCTCTGGATTTCGCCTGTGGTTTCAGTTTCTGTGGAGGAACCACCTACTCGGCCTCCTCCCCCTTTTTTTGTTCGACGAGTGGCGCTGCTTTCACTTCGCTTTTCCGCTGCTTTCACGGCCCTTTCCTAGTGCTCGGGCCACGCCCACATCAAGCCCGATGCCGGCCACACGGGGGATATGCGAAATCTCGACAAATTGTTATGTAAATAGCTTTTAAAGCGCTGAAAACAGTTTGCGAGTCTGCTTTTTGCGAAGAAATTGTCCAATCAGTGCGTGTCGACTAGTCGCTGAGATTGGCAAATCGCACAGATTGGCAGAGCGGCAGGTCACACTGACAAATGAGCGTTTCAGAGTGACCAGTTGCCTGGAAACAGCTGGCGCTCAGCTGTTGAAATAAACATGGTTAACAAAATGGAATTTCGGGTTTTAGAACTATTTAGCGGCATTGGTGGCATGCATTATGCCTTCAAGTGTGAGTAAGTGAATGAACCAGTCAGTAAATATTATACAAGTCTCCCCAAACCCCACAGATGCCCAGCTGGAGGGTGAAATAGTGGCCGCCCTGGATGTAAACACTGTGGCCAATGCTGTTTACGCTCATAATTATGGAACCAAACACGTGAAGACCAGGAATATCCAGAGCCTGAGTGCCAAGGAGGTGGGGAAACTCGATGCCAACATGCTGCTGATGTCGCCTCCCTGCCAGCCCCACACTCGCCAGGGATTGCAGCGGGACACGGAGGACAAGCGCTCCGACGCGCTAACCCATCTCTGCGGCCTCATACCGGAGTGCAAGGGTCTCCAGTACATTCTGATGGAGAATGTCAAGGGATTCGAGAGCTCTCAGGCCCGAAACCAGTTCATCGCAGCCCTGGAGCAGTCGGGATTCTATTGGCGGGAGTTCATACTGACGCCCACGCAGTTCAACGTGCCAAACACGCGGCATCGCTACTACTGCATTGGCCGTCGGGATCAGGACTTTTCCTTCCCTGGTGGCAAGATCTGGGAGCAGATGCCCTTCGATATAATCGCAGATCAGCCGCTTGCCCGAATCTCGGAGATTGTGGAGGAAAATGTTCCTAGCGACTTTCTAGTGCCCGACGATGTCTTGTCAAAGAGAGTCCTCGTTATGGACATCATCCATCCAGCACAGAGCAGATCCATGTGCTTCACCAAAGGCTACACGCACTACACGGAGGGCACGGGCTCCGCCTTTACGCCTCTCTCGGAGGAGGAGTCGCATCGGATATTCGAACTGGTCAAGGAGATCGATGAGAGTAGCAGCCCGGAGTCTGTAAAGTCGGAGGAGGTGCTGCAGCGACGGCTGGATCTGCTGCATCAAATAAAACTGCGCTACTTCACGCCTCGCGAGGTGGCTCGTCTGATGAGTTTTCCCGAGGAGTTTGACTTTCCCGCCGAGACCACCAACCGACAGAAATACCGACTTCTGGGCAACAGCATAAATGTTAAGGTTGTGGGAGAACTAATCAAATTATTGACCAACGGGTGAAAGTTTTATAAAATAGGAGAGTCGAAAGTCCATTAAATACGACCTGCGTTCTTATTTTATACAGTTCCCAGAGAAAAGTATAATGTACGAGGGCATTTTTGTATAATTATAATCAAAAGAAATAATAAACTAACTTAACTTGTCATTTATTTGTAATATTTAAGTTTTTAAAGTTTCATTCAAACCAAAAACCATATGCCGCTCATAAATAGAAAATACCATGCAGCTTTGGTATTTTTCACAAGAAAGGCAACCCTTTATTCCAATTCCACATCTGGCCACACTATTTTTGGATTAATCAACAGCAAAAATATTGAAAGCTGATTAAAAACAATAATAATTGCACTTGTCGCTTAAAAAAGCTGCCAAAATGATTACCAAAAAGGTCACGCTCAAGGATTCACACATAGTGAAGATAGCCGTTGAGCGGGAGAACCACATAGCGCAGCTGATAAACCTGGATCAAAGGCATCCCCTGGCAAGTGAGTAAATAAAACAAATAACTACGTTTATCTACGATTTCTAGGCTGGAAAACAAGTAAAAACTCTCAAATAAGGCAATTAAAATGGTGGTAACAAAGGAATAACAACCTGAAATAGCTAGTTTTTAATCAGGGGAATCCTATATGCGGAACCAACGCCCTTTGTTATCGTGATGTCAGCGACGCCGCGCTCATTAAAATGCAGCGCGTTGTTGAAGGACAGGAAGTCGATGTTTTATGAGGCGTACTTTATCTCCCCCTTTCACTCCACAGGCAAAATCCAGGATATATGCAATGGCTGGGGCATCAGTGACCACCAGAACTACGCTCTGCAGTTCTGCGAGCCCAACAACCAGAAATACGTGACCGAGAAGAACCGCAACGAGATCAAGAACGGCTCCGTACTGCAGCTGCAGTACTCGCCCTCGAAGACGGCCAGCGATGCCATGGAAGTCCTGCTGAATGGCAGTCCGCAGGAGAAGGCGCTGCGCCTCAAGGAGCTCACCGCGCTGAGCACCGACCACACCTTCGCCCTGGAGTTCATCAAGGAGAAGGGACTAGACACGCTGATCAAGATGATCGAGGATGTGGCCCAGACCAACGAGGATATTCTCAAGCACAGCCTGGCCAGCTTCGTGGAGCTGATGGAGCACGGCACCGTTTCCTGGGAGGTGCCGGAGAACTCCTTTGTGCTCCGCAACATTGAGATTGTGCGAAACTTCCAAAAGTACCCAACGAATTGTGGAGAGAGCGCCCTGTCCAACCTGGAGAACATTGTCCAGTGCAGCAGCAAGCATGTACTGGTGGCCGAGGACGTCAAACTGCAGGACATTTTGCGCCTGCTGCAGGAGGTCAACTCGCCGGTGATGCACCAGAATGCCATTGCCCTGCTGAACGCGCTCTTCATGAAGGCAGACGAGGGCCGCCGCAGGACCATTGCCCACACCATCAGCGCCAAGCAGTTCCGTCTGGCGCTCATTGGCAACGGCCTGGGCACCGAGATGACCCACCAGCTGTACGTGCTGCAAACGCTGACCCTCGGCCTGCTGGAGAAGCGAATGCGCATGAAGATGAATCCGCAGGACCAGGATGCCCACGAAAAGATTAAGGAGTTGCGGCGCATTGCTTTCGACGATCACACTAATGCCCTAAACCAGAGCGACGATCACATACGACGTGGCGGCGGTGGCTCCGGCGCTGGCAATGTCAACTTTTCGCAGTATTACAAAAAGCTGGGCTTCAAATGCGACATAAACCCAGCCCAGGACTTTATAGAGACGCCGCCAGGTAAGAGCTTGCTAGCTAGTTAGAGTTTCTTAGTTAAACATCCTATTTCAGGCGTCTTGGCCCTGGACTGCATGTTCTATTTCGCGCGAAACTACACCCAACAATATGCCAAGATTGTGCGGGAGAACTCTTGCCGCGCCGACGAGCACGAATGTCCCTTCGGACGCACCTCCATTGAGCTGGTCAAGGTGCTGTGCGACATTCTACGCATAGGCGAGCCACCGGCCGAGCAATCCGGCGATTTCCAGCCCATGTTCTTCACCCACGACTCGCCCTTTGAGGAGTTCTTCTGCATCTGTGTCATCACCTTGAATCGCACGTGGAAGGACATGCGTGCCACGGCCGAGGACTTTAGCACCACCTTCAGCGTGGTGCGAGAGCAGATACAACGCACCCTCAAAGGCAGGCCCGAGAATCTGGAGGATTTCCGCAACAAGATAGCCCTGCTGACCTACCAGCAGATAACCACGCTGCGCCAGCAGGAGCGCACATCCAAGGAAGAGTGCGATTCCACGGCCTCGGCGATTGTGAAGCTAAAGGAGAAGATATCGCCACACATTCTAGAGCTGATCAAGCAGCAGAGGCTCTCGTTTTTGGTGGAAGGTAGGAACCCGCAGTCTTTAAGTACCCCAAGTCTTGGTATTAACTTGTATAATCTCTTAAATAGGCACGCGTTTTGCCAAATACTCAAGGGGAACGAGGACCAAGGACAAATTCTGGTATGCCCGACTGTCGCCCAACCACAAGGTCATCCACTATGGAGATTGCGATGAGAAGACCATACCCACCTTGGAGGAGCTGCCCAAGAAGCTGCCCATCAGCGAGATTAAGCAGCTGCTGGAGGGCAAGGAGTGTCCGCACATGAAGGAGGCTCGCACCCGCAAGTCGGCCGTTAATCTGGCCTTTTCCATAACATTCGAGAACATGGAGCACTCCACGCTGGACTTTGTGGCACCCGACGAGAGTATTTTCAACTACTGGACAGATGGAATCAATGCCCTGCTGTGCCAGTCGATGGTCAGCAAGCAAAAGAACGAGGACTTTGACACGCTGCTCTCGATGGAAATAAAGCTGCGTCTGCTGGACACCGAGGGCGTTGACATCAGCAAGGATCCGCCGCCGATACCCGAGGACCCCGAGAACTATGACTTTTGCTTCGAGGGCTGAAGGAGGCATCAGTATCAGCAGACTCTAGACTTTCCCCATTTATATATTCACCCAAGATACATGCCAAAGTGTACCCACTATCCTCTCCGATCTGATCTTCTGCTAGTATTACTTGTGCAATTCCCCGAACCCCGAACACGACATGAGCCAACTTGAACATTTAGTGAACATTTACACACCATTTATTATTATATTAGGTATTATATAATATAGAGATCATTAAATAACACATTTTATACATAACCATTTTGTACAAAAAGGACTAACAAGAGAAGCGTATTATTCTTATCCAAGGCTAGAGTTGAAAAAGCGAAGGGAACGCGGGGATCATACGTTCCTTATGATATAATGGAATCAAGCTTAAGGCTCCCCCTTCCGATTGCAGATTGTAGATGATAAAAACGCGCGCAGAAGTAAGCTTTAAGCCTGGGGGCAGGGCAGCCTACCCGAGTGGGTCGCCGCCGGCTGCCACCTGTCTTCATTATCCGCGCACGGGCAGTTTGCGCCGTCGAGCGGGGGCTCGCTCCTAGATCCTTAATCAAATGTTATCCTCCAGCAGCAGATCGTTGTCATCGCCTCGGTCCGGCAGGCAGACAAAGAACTCCAGCAGATTCAGGATGGGGCCGCGCGAGAAAGGATTCTGGTAGCGACCGCGCTTGTCCCGCAAATAGGGATACCGCTTGTAGTTGAACATCTCGTTTGTGGTCAGATTCATGCAGGCATGAAGGATCTGCAATGGAAATTGGGAGATTAAGCATACATTCCTCACACGTTCCCACAGCCCCAAAACTCACCGAAGTACAGGTAAGAATCCAGCCCAGACCGCAGAAGACCACCGCCTCGATGAGGCCCAGCACGTAGAGCATCGTGAAGCCCTCGATCATGACGCAGTAGCAGGCAAAGTAGATCGTGAAGGAGCAGTTGACGGCCACCGAGAGGACAAAGAGGAAGAACCACATCCGGTTCCGCAGGCCCACGCAGTTGTAAATGAAGGGGCAATGGTGGTCAAAGTAGGAGACGCACCGATTGCACACGCGACAGTGCTTGGCCCTCAGCGGGCGGAGGCACCGACAACTGTGGCACAGCCTGGTCAGCATCACATTCCGCTTCTTCAGCTTGTCAAAGTACGGGATCTGCTTGATGGCCCGGTAATAGGCGTCCGAACTGAGAGGTATGTAGCCGGGATCCCTGCGGTTGGCTATGGCCCAGCTGATCCACATTACGGCGTTCCAGTAGATGAAGCAGTAGTGCGAGCGTCGCAGGATGTTCCAGGTAATGGGAATCGCACGGATCATGTACATGGGATAGCCCCACAGCAGCACCGAGAAGAGGAACAGGAACAGCGGCCCCTTCGAGTCGCCGGCTCCTCCGAACAGCCAGCCCCAGCTCTCCGAGACCGAGGGTATCCAGCGGGACTTCTTCTTCACCTCCCCGTACAGCAGACGCACCACATCCTGGTGCTGATGCGCCTGGGCCAGCATGATTGGCGTCTTGCCGTTCTTGTCGCGCGGCTCCAAGTCCAGCTGAGATTTCTCGCACAGCAGGCGCACGCAGGTCATGTTCCCCGACAGACAGGCCAAGTGCAACGGCGTGGACCCAAAGTTATCCGTCTTCTGCAGCTCCACGCCCGAGTACATGAGCAGACGCATCAGATCCGCGTGTCCCTTGTAGGCCGCCCAATGGAGCGCCGTGTCCCCGTTGATGTCCGTCAGGTTGTTCAGTGCTCCCATGCCCAGCAGATAGGCAGCCGTGGCTGTCCGTCCGTACATGCAGGCCAGGTGGAGTGGCGTTAATCCCTTAAAGTCCGCCGCATTGACAGCCACGCCCGCCTGCAGGAGCACCTGCACAACTGAGGCGTGGCCCTTCCTGCAGGCCCAGTGAATGGGCCGCGGGCCCTGGGTTCCCAGGCAGGGCAGATCAATGGGAGCCGTGCGCTCGATGAGGTACCGCATCAACTGCACGTTCCCGTTCAGCGCTATCCAGTGGGCGGGCGTGTAGCCGTGCCGATCCCTCGCCGACAGGCACTCCATGCCGAACTTGTCCACCAGGTTCTCCACCTCGCTGACCTCGCCATTCTTGATGATATCGAAGATGTCGTCCAGATTGACGGTCGTCGCCCCGTCCAGTCCCTCAAAGAGCAAAACATTCTCATGGTCCTCGTTGCCGCCGCCATGACCGCCACCCGGACCGCGTCCCGTCAGCGGCGGCGAGTGCGGTCGATGGTCCAAATGGATGTCGTCTGCGTGGGCATGGCCATCCTCCTCCGCCACAACCATGTTGCAGGAGGAGGAGGCCGTCAGGGGCAGCGCCCACACGCTGCGCGCCGCCCCCGGACTCGGGTGCACCTTGGAGGCCACGTTGTAGAACTCGAAGTCTACGCCAAGACGATCCGCCGTTCCACCGTTGCCGTGATGCAGGGGGTTTTCCAGTAAATGTGCAATCTTGTTGCCGTTTCCGGGAACGCGACAAACGAAATTTTCAGCCCGTTTCGGTTGAGTTCTAAGTGGAGCACGCAAGGTAAACACGACTGCCCTCGATGGCGAGAAATTATGTCAGCACTGGGAGAAAATCAATAATTAGTTCGAATGCCAGGATTCGAGTTGGGGGGCCATTTTCGTAGTCAGCTGTTGGCGCTTTGGCGCCAAACTCGACCGTTATTTTCGGAGTTAATATTTCGAAGTGGCAGTGTGGCCAAGTTCTGGCAGAATTTAAGTATGACAAAACTAAAGCCGGTCACACTGCAGCTCTCTATCTGTCTCGCTCTCTGGTAAATTTATTTCGTAAAAAATGGGCGACAACGTGGTGACGGAACTGAATAACTTGGATTTGAACAAGCAAAAGGCATGTTAAACTCTTTACCAACATCTATCGAGTGTATGGAAAGTGCTAGATAGCAGAGTTATGTTTAAAATAGCGCTATACAGCGCCACAAAGTGTAGCAACTTGAACCGCATTTGCCAAAGAGCGGCGGCTTCGTTGGTGCCGAAAATTCAGACGCAACAACAATACCAGAAAGAACCACAACAACAACAACAGCAGCAGCGGTGCTACGCAACTTTGGTTGGTGTTTCCAATTGTTAATAACATTTGTTCGATTTAAATTGCAAAGCTCCGCTCTCCCCCACTGCTGGCACGTGTAATTGTTTTGTGTGTGTGTGTGTTTGTGTGTGCAATGAATCAGTGCCGGCTCCCGTGACGTGACTAACACTCATTTTAAGATCGTTACTACGCGTAAATGTGACACCCAATTGCATCAGCTGAATAGTAACGAAGAAGCGGCGAGATAAAAAGACATAGGTTGCCGAAAAACTCATGTATCTCTCAGTGCTGTGTCCACAATTGTTCAAACAACCCGAACCAGTCGAGAGATAGCGAAAGACGGCAGCAATACCTGCCTACGTAGCATAAAATCTTTACTTACAAATTGATTTTTATTGATTTTTCTCGCATGGACTTGCAGGCAGCCAAGATGAAGAAGGAGAAAAAGGAAAAGCCTGCTGCCGCCGGCGGTGGCGACACTCGCAAGGGTAGGTAACCAGCTAATAACTCCCAGAAATACCCATTAATCCCAAGTACAACCCCGCAGAGCTCAATCCCTGGCCCAAGTACATCGAGGAGCGTAATGTCTTCTGGGAGAAGTGCAAGGCGGAATACGCGGCCGAACTGGCGGCCAAGACCCGCGAGGCCATTAAGGTTACGCTGCCCGATGGCAAGCAGGTGGACGCCACCTCCTGGGAGAGCACTCCCTATGAAGTGGCACGCGGCATTAGCCAAGGTCTGGCCGATAACACCGTCATCTCCAAGGTGAACGGTGAGGTGTGGGACCTTGACCGCGTCCTCGAGGGCAACTGCACCCTGCAGCTGCTCAAGTTCGACGATCCCGAGGCGCAGGCCGTCTTCTGGCACAGCTCGGCGCACATTATGGGCGAGGCCATGGAGCGCATCTACGGCGGACACCTGTGCTACGGTCCGCCCATCGAGAGTGGCTTCTACTACGACATGCACTTGGATGGAGAGGGTGTAAGTAGCTCAGAAACTTGAGAGATATTAGCTTAGCTAAACCTATGCTGTCTTTCAAACAGATCTCCACCAACGACTACGGCACCATGGAGTCCCTGGTCAAGCAGATCGTCAAGGAGAAGCAGAACTTTGAGCGACTGGAGATGAAAAAATCCGATTTGTTGGAGATGTTCAAGTACAACGAGTTCAAGGTGCGCATTCTGAACGAGAAGGTAACCACGGATCGCACCACCGTCTACAAGTGTGGCTCTCTGATCGATCTGTGCCGCGGTCCCCATGTCCGTCACACCGGCAAGGTGAAGGCTTTGAAGATCACCAAGAACTCCTCCACTTACTGGGAGGGCAAGGCCGACGCTGAGACTCTGCAGCGTGTTTACGGCATCTCGTTCCCCGATCCCAAGCAGCTCAAGGAGTGGGAGAAGCTGCAGGAGGAGGCGGCTAAGCGGGATCATCGCAAGATTGGCCGCGAGCAGGAGCTGTTCTTCTTCCACGAACTGTCGCCGGGCTCGTGCTTCTTCCAGCCGCGCGGCGCTCACATCTACAACACCCTGATGGGCTTCATCAAGGCGGAGTACAGGAAGCGCGGCTTCCAGGAGGTCATTTCTCCCAACATTTACAATGCCAAGCTGTGGATGACCTCCGGCCACTGGCAGCACTACGCGGAGAACATGTTCTCCTTCGAGGCGGAGAAGGAGAAGTTCGCCCTGAAGCCCATGAACTGCCCGGGCCATTGCCTCATCTTCGATAACCGCAACCGTTCGTGGCGCGAACTGCCGCTGCGCATGGCTGACTTTGGAGTGCTGCATCGCAACGAATTGTCGGGCGCTTTGACCGGATTGACGAGAGTGCGTCGCTTCCAGCAGGACGATGCGCACATCTTCTGCGCCCCCGAGCAGATCAAGAGCGAGATGAAGGGCTGCCTGGAGTTCCTGAAGCACGTTTACACCATCTTTGGCTTCTCCTTCCAGCTGGTGCTGTCCACACGCCCCGAGAACTATCTGGGCGAGCTGGAGCAGTGGAATGATGCGGAGAAGGCGCTCGCAGAGTCGCTCAACGAGTTCGGCATGCCCTGGAAGGAGAATCCCGGCGATGGCGCCTTCTACGGACCCAAGATCGATATTACCATTATGGATGCTCTGAAGCGGGCCCATCAGTGCGCCACCATTCAACTGGATTTCCAGCTGCCCATTCGCTTTAATCTCAGCTACATCGCCGACGATGGCGAGAAGAAGAAGCCGGTGATCATCCATCGCGCCATTCTCGGCTCCGTGGAGCGCATGATTGCCATTCTCACGGAGAACTATGCCGGCAAGTGGCCCTTCTGGCTGTCGCCGCGCCAAGTGATGGTGGTGCCGGTGGGTCCGGCCTATGACCAGTACGCCCAGACGGTGCGGGATCAGCTGCACGATGCCGGCTTCATGAGCGAGGCTGACTGCGACGCTGGCGATACGATGAACAAGAAGATACGCAATGCTCAGTTGGCGCAGTTCAACTTTATTCTGGTGGTGGGCGACAAGGAGCGCTCCTCGAACACCGTCAATGTGCGCACGCGGGACAACAAGGTGCATGGCGAGGTGTCGGTGGCAGAACTGATTACCAAGCTGCAGAAGATTCGCGATGAGTTCATCACCAACGAGGACAGCTTCTAGGCAAACGGCACAACCTCCTCTATTTTGCACTATTTATCTAAACGTATACTTAATATTTGCATAGCAAAGCAAGTACGCATTTTTTGTTCTTTCTCTATGTATCTACGACGCTTATGAAACCGGAAATCACAAATAAAAACCAAATCCATAACTGATTAGTCATTCTTTTCGTATGTTGAATGGGATGAAGGTGAAGTTTTGCTTATATACTTGTTATGAGGTCATTTCTGCAGCGTTTTTTACTTGAAAGTTGCTTTAAGATGAAGATTTATTTAGATTTATATAGAGAAATATATTATATATAACAGGGTGGGCCAATTAATGTTAAGATTGGAGAACGAGAGCAGGAACAATGCTTAAAAGTCAACTTAAGCCAAAGGAAAGTACTGCGGATCGGCAAGTATGCTTTGTCCTGGAAGATCTAAAAGGCTTTACTTGTCCCCGTCGTTATGTAAGATTTGTTTTTGTAATTAAATTTAAAGTTTTTGTTCCAAAAATCTTTCCAAAGTTTGTTCTTTTAAAGCTTGTTTTGCGGTGATTCAGTAAAAAGTGAAGCAGTGAAAGTCAAACATTAGATATAAATACACGTAAGCAAACTTTAAGGTTTCAAAAGCTACCAAAAATTCCATTAGCTCAGGAAAAAAAGTTTTATATAACACAAACTAATTATTAATCTGTTTTAGTATATAATTTCTAGATGTTCTGATTGCGTGTAGATCATTTAAGCAAATAAATGCTGAATACAACTATGGCCCAAGGTTTGTTGCCAACATCTTCGAGTGTCTTTTTCCAAGCCAGCATTTTATGAAATTTTCTTATCAAATTTAAGCCTTTCGAGTCAGCTTTCTCATTAATATTGGAATAAATGTTAGATTATTGATCATACACGCTGTCTTTGGGAGAAAATGGTATGCTAGCTGCGACACTAATAAAACGAGTCTCTTATAACCCTTTCATTGAACCATTAGCAACTCTTCTTCGCATTATATTTCGATCACCTAAAGCAGCGATGGGCACACCGTGGCTCAATTGGCTCACGCTGCTTAAACCGTTATCTATTTTCGGAGGCAGTTCGCCGAGTTGCTGCTCAAACCGTAAGATCTCGTCCCCTCCGCTGACCTAAAGGATAAATATTCGATTGCATTAAATTTAGTTATTCTTATTTTTCATGAACATGTTTTGAGAGCATTTATCGGTCATTTTCGAGTTTTTTTCCAGTCTTTTTCATCCTTTTTTAATCATTTCAACAACTCGAAAAATACTCATCCAGGGGGATTGTAAAAATGATCTTCCAAATGCTGGGCGGGTTGACATAAAACCGAAGTAATGATTTATATAATTAGTCTAACTTCCTATAAATGTAATAAATGTGTTATAATAATGTAATAAATATGCCGAAATGCAGAAATGCAATTAGGTAAGTGACTTGTAAGCTCTCCGTTACATCGTATCATCAGCCAATCTAATCCTATTACATTTTAATTGTTATATGGGGAAATCATTGGGTGTCGTCAGCATTTTTGGACCCGTCATGCCGCGATTCAGTTCCCATTTTCAACGTGTGAACGGTTTGCGATAAGATACGGTGCCCCCAAATGCGTTGAACCCCTTTTTGAGGTGAAAATGAGTCATGATTTGGGTTTGTTTTTTTTGTTTTTTCTTTTAATTTATTGCTAATATTGTGTATACTTTCATTTGATTTATTAAAAATTGCATCCATAGTTTGTATGTTTTTATTTCAATTATCAATTTTGTAAGCTTATATGCTTTTCGCGTAAAAAATGCACAAAGTTCTCTCGCTAATCGAAGCAAAAATCGTTAATAATATTGTTAAGTGTTTTACTCTGCTCGTGCTGCCTGCTGCCTGCTGCTGTCCGTCTGCTTTAGTTTTCCCTTCTGTGTTGTCATAAAAATACATATTATATATCTGTGTATATTTATTCATAAGATGCACGTGGCCAAGTCCTATGCCATCCAAAGTTCTTCCAGTTTTGCAGTCGCTCTCGCTGTGCTATAAAAACGAAATGTGGACGAAACAAAAGCCGCAAAAACAGAACGGAGCACTGACGGGGGTCTAAAATTGGAAACTACGTGTGCCTGGAGAACACAAAGGCTGGCTGCATGGTATCTACGGTTGTTGTTGGCTTCGATTAATCATCATCATCATTGCAGCCGCTGCAGGAGATGCCGATTGCTGGAATGTCAGAGGATCTATGGGGATCATTCGTTCGGGCATAAGTACTTGAAACTGCTGGGGT
>JAEIIH010032225.1:0-12552 GCA_018904745.1 Drosophila orosa
AAGTATCTCTCTAAGTTTATCCTTATTTATATATAAAAATCCTTGTTTAATCCAAAAGTTAAGGGATTGTAACATAATGTATAATTGTTGTTTAAATATTTGTATATTCTTCATTCATAGTGCCATATTTTGTAGTGTTTATATTAGTATTTGTAATATATAGAGTTAATTTAAGCAATGAAAAAGAAATCAAGTTATTCTCTACGGGTGCCATCAACATTAGTGGCATTCGTTTTTCACTAAATTCATTCCGATTGCCCATTTGTTGATGTTTTTTATCATACACAAAAAAATAGGAAATTCAACTGCAGCAAAGCCATTTTAGCAGCGAAGCTTTTATTAGTTTAGTTTTCGAAATTAAACGTATTTGCATGTCGGCCTGTCACACACACTCACGTTCCGAATAAAAAACTTTTTGCATTTTGCATGTGTGTGTCTAGTTGATGTATTTTTTGCTGTTGCAAATGTTATAATATTGTTGCATGATGCCTTTGGTGTCTTTTGTCGACGGTTTGGTAATAGTTGTTGTTGATTTGCTTGGCTTTTGCCAGCTACCACTGCCGAGTGTACAATTTAATTGCTTTTTGGGTTTTTGTTTGGGCCACACACACACACACACATATATATATATATATTTATGCTGGCATGTGTGTGAATATGACGGAACTGGTTGTCGTCTAACAATTTTTAGAATTGCATTGGACAGCAAAAGAAAATCCAGTTGAAATTTCACGCCACAAGGGCAGAGATACAGAGGGAGGAAATCGAGGGAGGACTGTGTGCTTGCTACAATATTTTGCTTTTAACTTAAAATCTAGAGTTTAATTGTCACTGGGACGTGAATATGAATGCACGCTAAGAAATCTTGAAGATTTTCACTACAATTTGGATCACATCAAGCTATAAAAACTATAAATAAAGAGAGAACTTTCTTGAACACAACAATTAATATAAAACCCATTAAATTTATATAAAATTTAGTATTTAAAGGGAATCACTACCCCTTATTAATAGCTTACAAATCTGGATTATATTTACATTTAATTCTGATTAAATTAACTTAATTTCTGTCAGTGCTTCCCCTTTCTCCCCCTTCATCTTTAGCTGGTGTCAACGGAAACCGTCGCAGTGTTTGTTAGTTGGCTGCCATCGAAATTCCGGATTCAACAGCAAAGTAACCAAAATGCAATTGTTTTGCAATTGGCATTTTGACCACATTCTGACACCCATATGGCCTGGCCTGCGAGTGGCACTGGCGGTGGCAATGGCAGTGGCAATGGCAATGGCAGGCACTGTAAATTTCGAAAAACTAAATATGCACAGACATGCGCAAATGTGTGTGCGAAGTTTGCGTAATTTAGTTAGCATTTCAAATGTTTTTCCATTGCGAGCATTAGGCCCAGGACATTTTCTGTCGATATGCCGAAAAATTCTTAATTGAAAATGAATTTGGTTTCGGTAAAGTGCTGCTGCTGCGTCCCAGCACTGCCCCAATCTTTTTTTGTTTCGTTGCCTTGTTTTGCTTGCTACTAATTCGGATTGTTTTGTGTTTTATCTGGATGTGATGGCAATTCGAACGGCCAGGGGATTGGAGTATAGAGTATAGAGTATAGAGGGCCGTTGGCTGAAATTTGCATATTTTCGGAGCCTGCAGTCGAGTGCTGTTATCCTTTGGCACAGCTGCGCTGATGTTTACTTAGTGTCGCTGAATCTGTATCTGAATCCGAATCTGAATCGGGCACCGGGCATCCCCATCTCTCTTTCAGACGGAACAACACAAGAGGCTGGGCAAATACAAAAATTCTAGTCTACATATTCGACAATGAACGGAGCGAATGCCACTGCTAGGTCCCTGAATTTGATGAATGTAGGAATAGCCTCGAGGCACTCACATCCTCAACTGCTTTCGGATATTTACACAGGGCGAATAGGCTTTGAATAAATGAAGAATTATCTTTGAAATAGTAATACTTTAAAATGTTGTCAATTTACTAATCGAAGGAGAACTGTCTAAAATAGTTTATATTATAATTTATATTATAATTTTAGACAGTTCTTCTTCACTTGACCCTGATATTATTCTATATAAACCAGTGTTTACTTTTAATTGCGGCTAAAAATATTTCAAATACATTTTTTTAACTGGAAAGCTACAAATATATTTTTTAACTATAATGTGAACCTAAAGTTTCCCCAGTGTAGATGCCGTTGGGTATTTATTTCAAATATAATAGATGGGTATGCCAGATATATAGACGGACAACTGGACAGGCCGGAGGCTTCATTTGGCTGCTTCTGGCCATATTTGCCGTTATGCATGCAAATTGCACTAATGAGCGTCGCAAAATTTTGCATAGACAAATGCCGGAAAATGGCGAAAGGCGGCGGACTTGAGAGGCAGAGGGATGCTGGAGATCCAGCAGCATGCTTAAAAGGACCAACCCAACCAACCAGCCCTTAAATGAGGTCGACCTCGAGGAGCCAAGTAGAGACCACAAAAGTTTCCCCCCATCGCCAGCTGGAGGGCAGTTTTCACGCACGGTTTGCCCCGTCCACGGAGCTGTGACAGCTTTTTGCAACTGCATCTAAAGCTGGAGCTACTTCTGGCCCTATTCCTGGTGCCCAGGCTGCTGCTGCTCCTGCTGCTGCCATTTTTGCTCATTAGAGTAAATGCACTTAATTAGAGCATGCCAGCCATCGGGGTTTTCACCGAAAATACAAAAAAAAAAACTAACTAAAGAGGGGCAAAGCAACGGCTATGATTACGCCGTTCTTAATAACAAAGATGGGAACAACTGAGGGCCAGGAAAAAACAATACAGTTTACACTTTAAATGAGTGCAAATAAATAAATGGCTAAGCGAAATGCGACAAATAGCTGGGAAATGGCTTACAAAGTTGCGCATTTTAGTGGTCAGTCGCCACCAGTGACCACTAACCATTTCCCACTGGCCACTGGCTATCCACACACTCCTTTGACCAGTAATTTGGCTGCGACAGGACCTCGACTTACTTTGCATTTCCCGGCAATTGTTGTTGGGCATCATTAGCGCACGGGTAGTGTGTGGTTCCGCCGGATAAAGTATACTGAGAAAAATAATTAAAGACTATAGAGTTATTTAAGAAAAAAATAGGGAAATTTAAGAATAAAATGTGAACTGTAAAATACAAAAGTTTTGTCTGTCATTTTAGAGTTAATAAACGAGTTACTAGAAATTTTTACATATTTATGTATAAGAAGTCATACTTAATTTTAACCTAGATCTGATTCTTTTTAGAATTCAGTTTTTTTTCTCAGTTTACTGGGACGATTTTTCGCCGTTGATTGCAATTGCAGACTGCTTACTTCGGTGAAGTCATTAAACATCATTAAAATTGATTGCAATGGGCAGGCTTTCTTTACGCCGCTGCAACTTTGTGGCGCCCGTAAAGATCGCGGCGGGAGGTGGCTCTGGCCTTCGCCTCCAAATCAAGCCTGATCTACAGAGCTTCCATATTGAAGTTTTCAGACAATATATAGGGAATCTGTGTCGTCCCAAGTGCAGTTCAAAGTCCGTCTGTCGCTGTGAAGGAAAGAGAAAAGTGCCCTGGGCCATGGCATAGCCAAATGGTGCAATGTGCGAGGGGAAATTGTTTGCCTTTTGCTTGTCTTTGTCGTTTAATTAACTAAAAAATTGCTTTTTTAAATAGTTTCCAGCTGAAAGTCAGCCAGAGACAGCAGAGCACCAGGGCCGTATAGGACGAAGGACGAAGGACGAAGGACGAAGGACGAGGTGGGCAGAAGCTGGGCTGACGGCTGGGGTTTCCGCTGGGGCGAGTCTCTATTAAAGAAACGCTTGAATAATTTCAGCCTTAGGCCAGTGGGGAGCAGCCATTGGAATATTATGCTTGCCATTTGCTTTGACGCTCGCTTTTAGCTTATTAGATGTACTATGCCTGCTCGGGCGCCATCTCTCACTGTGTGCCACTCCCACTGGCCGCCCAACGCCCAACGCCCATCGCCCATCGCCCGCCCGGTCGTTATGCAATATTTATTAAAGTGAAATAAAACACTGAGTGAGCGAGCTCTGCTCTGCTCTAGCCTGCCGTTGTTGATTGCTTAAATATTCTCTTTTGGTTACCTCCGAGCGTGCCATTTTTTCACACATCCCCCGGCTCCAAGTAGTTGTAATCCAGCACATATCTCCATTAAATATTCGCAATGTAAATACATAAATACTTGAGTAAGACGCTTAACCGGCACACACACACAACACAACACACTCTCTGGCACACATTCCGGTGCCTAGCTTAGCGTAGGCTTTGTCCTCCTCCTCCCTTCGGAATCCCTTCGCCTTGCTCCTCCCGTTTGTGTACGAATCTACTTAGCATTAGTGCATGTACTTGGGCTTTGTATTAATTTAACCGAACAGACACGGGCCGAGGTGGAGTGCCAATGCTAGGGCTTCCACGCGGAGGGACGCAGGAGGAGCTGGATGCCTGATTTTCCGGTTAGTTGAGGATCCCCTCCCGGGAGCGTTAAGTGGGCGAGTGAAACCCTGAGCCCATTTGGGGCGTCGTCGAGTGACGCACGTAATAATTAAATTTCAAGTTCCGATGCCAATTTGTGGCCGCGATTTGGATTGCAGAAGGTTGAGTGATTGCAATCCCCACATAATGATTTTCCAGATGTGTCATAGTGGCTGGGAGATGCTATTATCATGTCATTACATTGCATTACAGGTTTACTCGTTCTTTAAGGTTAATTGTTTATATAAGAAGAGGAACATTTCATTAAATTTGTTCTTACAATGAGTAGTGCCTGAGAAGCAGCGTAATAATTGCGAATATTATTTAGACCATCAGCTTAATATGTTTGCAGGATTAGGTAATGATTAGTATATACAGAAATTATAATTAAATACTTATGACAATGTTCTTAATTTTGTTATGCTCATATTTTCCTTATATTAAAAGAACTATTGATCTTGTGTAAATTCGATCGCCTTTAGCCCACTTGTCTTGTACATTTTGTTGGAATCCTCGACCTAATTAATCCACCGCAAGGTTCCTGTGTCTTAATTGCTTGGGCCTTCAGACTCCTGCTGGCTGGGGGCAGGTGAAGTGCCCATACTTGGCCTATAAATAAATATATTTCCAGCAATTTCCGCTGCAGTGCTGGGGCGTGCCCAGTTGCCACCGGGGGTAATGGAGTGGCCCAATGCCCTGAACCCGTACCGGGACATGCATGCACTCACTACTCACTCTCACCTATGACGTGTACAAATTGCGTCACTGTAACTTCTCATTTTGGCCATTATTTTGTGGGCCATTCGCTTCGTTCGTCGTTCGCTATTTTTTCTGGCCGGCTTTTCCTCTTTTAACGACTTTGGCCGGGGTGGCTGGGCCTGGGCCTGGCTGGGCTCGCAAAACGCAAATTTTTCGGTGCATAAATTAAAATGCAAATCCTCCGCATGGAAAATCCCCCTGTAATTAACATACATTAGCACGAGGAAATGCAAAACTTTTCTTGCCATTCCTTTTTCACTTTTCTCCGTTCTGTGTTCCTCTTTTTGTTTTCGTTTTACTTTTTTTTTTTTTTTAATTTTACTCTTGGCACTCCCAGTGTGTTTGTGTATATATTTTCGTTAATTTCTGGACAATGACAGTTAGGTGGAACTGTGGGGCAGAGAGGCGGGGTCCTTTAGGTGTCTCTGTCTGCCTGCTAATATAAAAATACAGCAGTGGAAGGACCTTTCATGCATATGCAGAGTATGTAAAGTGAGCAGCGCCCTCCCTCGTTTACGTAATGCACATAAGGTCGGTGTTGCTGGGCTCGTATAATGAGTAAATTACACAATCAGCCCTGTCCATTCTGGCCTCACTTGACTTTCGTGGAACTTTTGCAGTTTTCCTTTCTCTCTCTCTCGCTGTTTTGGTTTTTCACCATTTTTTTGCTAGTCCTTTTCTGGCTTTCATTTTTTTTTCTTTTAATTTGCAGCTCGATTTTTTGTGCTTGAAATTTTTCCACATGGAAAATTATTTGATTTATTTCCACTTGGACACACTGGCACTGCAATAAATCTTCGTTCAATATGCCAGAGTAGCACAGCGGGCAAGGGGCTCTTTTCACATGTGTCTGTGCGCCCAAGGACATTGTGCGTGTGGCTGTGTGTGTGTGTGTATGTGTGTGTGTGTGTGTGTGCTTACGCAGTTGAGAGCTGAAATTTTATTTAGTGTTTAGTGCGCCTCCTCTGACAGCTGCAAGGCAACAACAATTGCAGAACTTCTGCCCAAGAATTCTGTTGGCCCAAAAAAGGAACAAAAATGGCAACAACACAGGGCGGCCACTGTAATGCTTTCAATTTTGGGGGCCGCATTTTCCAGCAAGCTGCTGCTGCTGCTGCAGCTGGAAAAGCGAGAAAAGCAAGGATATTCGGAGGAGGAGCGGGGCACGAGTTATGCTTTTGAGGCTGCGGCTGCGACTGCGGCTGTGGCGTCACCAAAAGCTGCCCAGACGTGCTGGCAGGTCTATAAAATGAAACTTTATTACACATCACACTCAGGCTCTCCGCACACACACTCACACACAGATGTAGATTGGGGGGCAGCCATTTTGCAACGTAATTGAATTGTTTCAGGCTTCCTTCCGGCCACACACTCACACACGCAAGGGTCAAAGATGAACTCGAGGAAAAGGGGTTAGGGTAAGGGTAACGGTAAGGGCAAGGGTAAGGAAGAATTTCACACATGCCACGCCCACCCCGAAAATTCCCATTTTTTGTAACCACTCGTCTTCATTTGCCTGCCAGCGAAAATTTGCCTATACTTGATTTTTTCTTCCTGCTAGCTGCTTGCCTGTTTGCCTGCTTTTCGGCAGTTTAATGAAATTTTATTATTATGAAGAGGCCCATTAAAGTTTATTATGCTGCCGAACGAGGTACATGAGTGTGTGTGCTTCGTCCTTCGGCTATTTGCTTGGGACCGTGGTGTTTTGTCCCAGGTTAACCGCCGAAAGTTGGTGCATAGCTCAAGGCGCCGGGCAGGGCAGCATTAAAAGAATATCTGAGAATCATTTGACCATGAGCTCAAAGGAATTCCCAGCTCAGGAGCAGCTGCCAGGCATTGGGCGGTTTGGCCAACCTCCCACCGTTTGAAGTGGGTTGTAAGACAAGGGCGTTGGAGCATTAAAATAAATACAAATTAAAATATTTCGCCCGATGCGTGTGTGTGTTTGTGTCGAAATTGTTCAAATGAAATGGCTTGGAAATGCTTCTTTGTGGCTGCCGGAGTAGTTGACGCTGAGAATTAAAACTTGGCTGGAATTTGAGAGGCATTCAGGTGAATACTTTCATTAGTGAGTGAATAATACCATATTTCACCCACTTTAATGGCTGCTGGAAGGCTTTAAACCTTTGGCTCTCTCTTACAGTTCACAGTTCAAGAAATCAACTTTAAATCCTGGGGACCCCATTAATCATTTATGCGATAAGGCCGGTGTGAGCCCTTGGATCTACATCAAATATGCCGCAAAACCAATGTTAAATACATATAGAAATTAATGTTTTAATTTCACGCCCGAGTTAGCTTTTAATATTTTGATATACGACGGGTTTGGGGCCTGCTTTTGTTTACTTCTCTCTCCGTGTGGCAGATTGGCCGGATGGAAATGAGTGACAGCCGGCTAGAGTCTTGGTCTTATCGAACCAGCAAATCACAGGAACACGAGGGTTTCCAACTGCAACTTCTGACACGATATCGGTGAGGAGTTGCCAATGGGAAAACCACAGGAAAGTGGCCGGAGGAGCAAACAGTTGGGTAATGAGAAAAAGGGCAGGGCATCCTCAATGCACTGCGAGAATATACTTTTAAGTAATTAAGACTTGATGATAATTGAGTGTGTTTTTTCTACTTGGTTAACATAATTAATATAAAATAAGATACTTCCAATCTAGCTTTGATTTTGACTTAATATTATACAATTTTAAAACGCATATTATATATTTTCCTAGTGTAACTCCTCATCAAATGATTACAAGCCGCCCAACCACACAATACCCCAGGAACACTCGCCGTCCCCAGTCACAGGCCCACACTTATTCGGAATCCCTTTCCCATCTCCGTTTCCACTCCACCACAATCAGGGGGAAATATTCAAACCTGTGCTCGTCCTGGCTCCTTTGGCTCCTGCGGATCCTTTGGCACGTCTCTGAAGTTGAGTTGAGTTTCATTTTGCCTTTTGTTGCGCTCGACTTGAGCACAAATACCGGAAATTGTTGTCAAGATAATTATTGTTATTTGTTTTTCAACAGGGGGCACACAAAATGAACCAACAACCAGGACGGAACGGAGCTGGGTCTCTGCTGCTCTGTTTTGCTCCTTGTGACGCCTTGTGGCTTTCCCTGCTCCTGCCTTGTTTTGGGCATGTTCATCAATCTGGCAAAAACATCAAAATTCGCCAGCACTCGAAGGAGCTGTGGGTGGTGGGCGCTGGTGGAAGGTGAAACCAGGAGTAGATGGCGTATCCTTGGCCAGGGTAACGTGCAATTTGCGGTTTTCCGACGGCCAGTGATAGTGGCCCGAGGGCATCCGGGTGTAACTGGCGGACAAAGGCTACTCACCCTCCGCCTCCACCTCCGTTCGCCTTGTGGCCGGCATCAAACTTTAAGAGTTGATGGAAGTACTTGAACGGGCAACTGATTAAAATTTGAACACTTGATTGATTCTGAATCTGGCCGGGGCAAACGAGCCACTGTGTAGTGCTCGAAAATGTAATAACCGAGGCAAAAATATTTACCTTTTGGCAACCGGAGCATGGAGCATGGAGCATGGAGCATGGAGCACACGGACCATAGAGTACTCCAGCCAGAAGAGTGTTGTCCTTGCGGCGCACTTAAGAAGGAGCTTCGTTTACATGCTGCCTGGCGATGGCTGTTGTCAATCACAAAGCCCATTCATATCAGCACCCAGCACCCAGCCAACTGCGAACTCCCAACCACCCGGGTCCTTTGTATCCTGCCATCGGAGTGCACTTGACATTTGAACTGCAACTGTCAAAGTGGCCGGCTGGGGCTGAAAACCGAGCCTGTCCCTCATCTCCTTGCCTCCTGTGTGCCATGTAATCACCCCGGCCGAAAGTTTTACGGCTTTTAATTAACCCTCCGCTTACGGTTATGCATGAAGCATACGTTCCCAGCACGAACATCAAGATTGCTGCGACTCCGCCGACCAAAATAAAACTTTAGTAATTAGCCAAGGGAGCTAACTGATTTTACGGAAGGCCACTGCCACAGTAACTGCAAATGAAGCAGACCTTTAAATAAATGAAAAAAGAAAAGGAAGCCAACCAAGACACAGAACGTAATGAGGCAAAGGACAAAAAAAAAAGAAAAATGCAGGTAAACCCAGTAAACCCCGGGGAGCCGGCAAAAGTCACCGAAAACTGAAAACAGAAAGCATTTAGCGCATTGCGGAGGATCTCTACTCGCGCTGTCTAGATGAAAATATAACGGAATTAAATTAATTACAATCATTATCGCGGCGTACACACCTGCACGGTGGCATAACCAGATAATTTCGCTTCATTAGCGGGAGCGACACCCCAAAAAAGAGCACCCTTAGCCCCAAAAAAAAAATATATGTATGCACTTTTCCCAGCCAAACCAAAAGCAATAAAGTTAATTTGTTCCTGCTCCTGGCACCAACAGCAGGCAGTCTTATATAGTAGAGCCCGGCTTTGTTTGTCCGACTCCGACTCCGATTTAGACTCGAAAGTAATTAAATCTAGATGTTTGATGCAGTTATGCCGAAAAATGAACCTCGATTCGGGGACACTCATATCTGTGGGCTCATATTTCATTTGCCATTGAGAGCCAGCGGCATTTTCCAATAACCAAGCACTGGCACTGGCCCTGCCCTGTCAGGGCGACTAAAAATTATTATTTGTTGTTTAATTAAAACTGCAAATGTCATTGGGAAAAATCCAGGACATAGCTGGAGGCCGCCAGCAGCAGCCAAAGACAAAGATGGAAGGAAGGACAAAAGCCAAATGCTGAGCAAACGAGCGAGAACGCCTGTGGCCATGACAGCTTTTTCGGAAGAGTTGTAAATAAATATTTATGACCGGCAGCAATGGAATTAATCGCATGCATGTAAAAGACAATTGTAATTTACTGATAATAAATATTAGATGTCCAGCTCCGATTCTGAATCCGATACCGAGAACTAAGCCCCAGGCACGATATGTTTTTGTACATTCATTCGTACATTCGCCTCACTAATTACCAGCTGCATTATGCATAAACTACGACTGGCCGCATAAATCAAGTGCGGGTCCAAGCACAAAGTTGTACTATATCCCAGTCCCAATCCCAATCCCAATCCCAATTCACCTGCATTTGTTATGGCCCGAAAGAGACGCCTTGTTTTCGTTGCATTTGCTGGCCGTGTGTTTGCTATTAATTAAGTTGGAAATAGTTACACGCAAAAGCACTCTTAGGCGACTATTTTTGGCCCCGCATGCATGACGGCCGGCGAAAAGCAATTAAAACTGCGCGCTCGCATTCCGAGTGGCCGCAACAGGAAAAAAAAAAGGAAGCCAAATCGAGGTGCCTAATGGCCTCCCAAAACAGTTGCAGGTGCCAGTGCAGAGTTGCAGCTTGTTATCGGCGAGGGCGAAATGTGTTAAATGCTGGCCACGCCCCGCCAAAAAAAAAAAAGAAATCGAGGCGCAATCCAAAGGCTGCGGCGCTTCACGCTTAATTTACAAAGCTCATGCAAGAGCGCGCGGTGCACGCGGCGTATGCGCAATGCGCCCGTGTACATGTGATATGTAATTTTTATAAAATATTTGCACGCACTCAACACGGTGCTTGCTTTGCCTGTAAATACAGAAATTTTAATTACAGTGTAATTAGCAACACGAAACGCTCAGGAGTAAGAAGCGTTAAAAAGACAGACTGGGGGTTGGAAAACACACAGAGTTCCCAAAAGGGTGTTCTACAAAAAACACACGACAATGTATTCAAATCAAACACTGTCTGGCAGAACGGCGTCATTATGTGGGCACAGACAGGCGACAGTCAAACAGAGAGCAGATCCACGCAGCCAGCCAAGTCAGGAGCCAAGGAAATCCAGAAAGGACGACTAGAAAAGTGGCAGCCACCGGAATACCCTTTGTGGAGGGAATAAAAGTACTTTATAATAATGTAATAAATATAATTACATCTAACAGATTATATTTTTTAATAATAAAATATTAGAAAAGCTGTCTAGGATATCTAAGAATCTTTTATTGGTACTTTCCAACATTTTATAGATTGCTTATTTCAATTTTATGTTTAGTAGTCTTTAATTTATATATTAAGAAGTATTTGTAAGCTAAGAAATCGGTCTAGAAATATTTATGTTGATAGAAAACCTGAGAGCCATTTAAGCTACTCCAAGGTGACGCCAACAATCAAGCCAGCAGCTGCTCATCCGGCAAACAAAGCCTGCAGTGAAGCGTACTCATTGAGTGCTCCGCTATTTGACGTCCTGTGTCCTGTGCTTTCCTGACTGCTTTCTCCATTCCCTGGTCTTCAACTCCCAGGATCCCATCTCCATTCCGATTCCCTGGCTGTCGCTTCCGCTGCTGCTGCTGCTGGCATCCTTGCTGAGGTCCCGTGTTCGTGGCGTCGCGACAATCTGCTGAATCTCGAGTACTTTGGCATGTCATTCGCATTTTAGAGCAGCTAAGCTCCAGTGATAAGCAGCGAAATTAGATTGAATGAAGGTGCAGCGGCTCCAGAAAGAAGAAGGATGAGGTCTGTCCGGGGTTAACAAGCATTCTGGCTTGTTGTTGTCACAATTGGCAGGGCAGGACATGCTGGGCCACGCAGCCACCCCAACGGCAGGAGAAGGAAGTCTCAACCCTCCCTCACTTATTTCAATTATTTCGCTTTGCTGCTGCGCTTTAAATATTTATCAATCACAGGAGTTTGTTGGCATTCACCCCAAACGCAAAAATTGCAGGTTTCGTGTGCTTTCAATTTGCGTTCCAGCTTGATCCCGAGCCCGACTTCTTGCCGGTACGTAAATCAGTCCCCATATCCCCGTATCCAAAATTCTCGGCTTATTGTTTTCCGCAAACTTCTGGCGGCTTAGTCGTCAGCCTCTGTCTCTGTGATGTGGCCTTGAGCAAAGCCCAGGCCGCTTTCAAGGAGCTGGTGGCTGATGGTGGTGGTGGTCCTCCTCCGCAGACAGAATACCTCATTTTCCACTCATTAATAAATTTATGCAGTTCACTCGGCGACTCCGCATTGCGGACTCCGCAGCTATGTTTATTAGCCACATGTGTGACGACCCTTACGGATCGCCACAAAGTCGAAGTAGAAAAATGTATATATAAATGTATAATACTCTTAGATTTAAGTAAACATAAATATAAGGTACCCATAAGCCGCGCCTAATAAGGGAAGGGTGACGCTGAGAGTATGGGCAAAGAGAGAACATCGTACGGCTACCCGCTCGGAGCTGGAAGGAGAAGGGAGATCGCGAAAGAGCGGCCAGTATTCCCGAACTCCCACCCGTACAC
>JAEIIH010032230.1:0-10071 GCA_018904745.1 Drosophila orosa
CCTTCACTGCGTTGCAAACTTCTGACTAAAATTATAATACCCTGCAATGGTATAAAAATACCGGAAAAATATGGTCCCTGGTACTATATATCAAATTTTAATATTTCTCCAAGATTGTTTTTTTTTTTTTTGAGTCAATTTATTATTGTAATTGATACTGTAGTGTCGGTCGGCGGTAAATTGGAGTTGTAATTTCATGTTTCATGTATCATTGTGATGATCTACTGATCATTTTTTAACAGCAACCTTAAAATCGGTATTAAATCAAAATAAGTGCCAATTTGTCTACTAGGTTCAAAGTGGTACTCGGAACTTTCTATTGAGCTAATTATAACAACTATTATGAATTTCATATTTTTGATATTATCAAATTGGTATGTATCTTGTTGAATGGACTTCGCTTATACATATATATATGCTTCAGAATTGCAGTGCTGTAAAAATTTACAAGTAATATTAGCTAATCTCAAAATATGACGCAGAGCCAAAGAGCCATACGGCCCCGAGTAAACCTCAAGTACGCTGCCAGACAAGCTGGTCTCGGATAAAAAAGAATTGAAGCCATAGCTGTCACCATTAGAGGGATAAAGGGAGTGGGGGATATAGTCGCAAACCGGATCTGGGACGTTCTACTGGCCAAAACACTTAAGATTGCGTCGCTCACAAATTGAATTTTTTGCTCGGGCGGCAATTCATTGTTTGAGCGGAGAAAAGTAGCCCCTGGTCCGTCTGCGGATTATGTGGCAGCATATTTACGCCGAGAGCCACGAGATGCCTCGCACTCGCATATCATCTACATTTTCATGCCGGCACCCGCCATATTTGCGAACATCTATGGCATACTTTCCCGGGTAGGCAGGCACTGCCAGTCGATTGTTGGAAAGTTGGTCGATGCCGCATGGAAAATTCCTCGGCGTTTGGTGCTGCAGCTCACGGAGTTCCGCCTCCCACACGTTGATGGATCCCCCTTCAACCCCAGCCTGTCGCTCTACCATACTCCATCCTGCCAGCCTAAAAGCGAGCTTGCCAGCCAGCAGACAGCCTGCCCCACCGGGCACACAGCATGTATTGACTCTGTATTTCTTTCTGTGGCGCTGACTTAATGGCAAAGTCCCCTGCGGCCGGCCATATGCAATATTTCTCAAGTCTTCGGTGAATTCGGAGTGTCTCCGAGGCGTGTCCTCGTCGAACGCAGTGGATATAATCGACAGGGTGACTGACTATCTGGCTCTGACTGCAATACACTTTAAAGTCCGCCAGGCGGCAGTTAAAACTTTCGGCCGGAGCAGTGTCTTCGGGGGTCTTTAACTCCCGCAGGCCCCAAAGTGCTATTACTGAAATTGAAGACATCTATGGGTTGTCCTCCACACATGCCAGTGAGTGGCACACCACCACCCTCTCTTGGATGTGTGTAACCGGCATCGCTTTTATGGTAATGAGCTCGCATTACAAGCAGCCAAGAAAGAAGAGCGAAATATTTTGACACGCCGCCCACATTGATATCGGAGCATCGGGGCTCGCAGCTAGGAGCAGGGAGAAAGGTCCAGGAAGCCTGGAGCACGGAGACCGGAGCTGGGAGCATCGAAGGCTTATCACATAGCACTAAATGGCTCCGATTTCGGGAGTGTGCTCTTCGCCCTTCGCCATATTAAAGTCAGTGGCGGCGTGTTTCCTGTTTATTTCCGTAATTTTACTTGAGAGTACTCTCGCCGCTAAATTTTTGAATAAGCGTGGCTTCGCACTACCGTCGGCCCTCTCTGACGGGCCTTTTGTCTTCCTAGTCACAATTCCTCAGACGTAGACACACGGACCCGCTTCATTTACGGCGCGTGTCTCCTGCCTTTTGCTGGGATGCGGAGCCACATTTTTAAATCTTGATGTCGGGTGTTCACTTTGCAGCACCATTGTTTTTATTATTGTTGGCACTCTCGTGCTTTTGTTTGAGCTCGAGCCGAGAAGGGCCAACTTGAACTTGGGGCCAAAGCCCACAGCAAAGGCTGAAATAAGGCACGAGTGCGAATATTTCATATTTATGGTGCAAATTTCTGCAAGTAGGGCTGATTAAAATCTGGGGCGCATTTCCACACACAGAATTTTTTGTGTTTTAATATCATTGCTGAAAGCTAGTTTTTTTCAGTATTTTATACAAAGCAGAATAAATTGATATGTTAGCTTGTTTAAATATCAGCAAATAGATCTGACGGTGCCTTATTTGAGAAAAAGTTTATTGATATTCAAGAATTATATCTCCTAGCCCTTTTTTTTAGTCAAAAACATAATGGTAATATCTTTTTTATGCATTGGTTATGAAGAGTTCGATTATTTTTCCTTTTTTAGTTTGTGTCAGCAATTTAACGCATTCCATTTTTCTCATTTTCTCGTAGCTAGAGATGATTGGATTTTTAAATTTTCCATAAACACTCTAAATTCATAGAAATAATTGAGTGAAGGAAGTCAAACTTGAACTCACATAAATTCCAAATTCACCTGCATCAACACACTTTCCTTTTAATTGGTAATGAAAACTTACAGATTTTTAATCGATATAATTTTCTGGGTATCATCTTAGAATAACGCATGGGCTTAAGTTCTCAAGTTTAAGATCCGCTGTTTTAGGTTATTTTGAGAAATACTACAAAAAAAAATTCAATATCCAGATATTTCCTTTTATTTGTCTATTTAATAAACATACCTATAAACGTAAGGTTAAATCTGCCCGCGTCTGAAAATTTCGTGGTATCTCGTTATGCAAAGTGGGCTCAGACAACTAAGAAAATAATTGTCATCGTCAGAAAGAACTACAAATAAAAATAAACATGAAAGAAAGCTAACTTGTGGACGCCGAAGTTTGAATACTCAGACTAAATTAAAAAGGTTTTCTTCAAGCCATAACAGAATCATACAAAAAAGCAAAGTTAATAAAAAAAAATAATAAATTGATTTTGAAATCGTAGGAAATAATTTATATTATTTGTAAAGGTTAAAAATACAACTACTTTCCTCTTATTTCAACTATATGATATAGTCTTGCAATCTTGACTGTTCCGGATTATTACTGCTTGAAAAAAATATATCCAGATAGCTGTGTAACGATTTTTCTTCAAAACGGAATAACGGACGTGGCTAGATCCACTCGGCTGTCGCTGACTTATTGGGGCGTCGAAGGTCTCCTTCAGAGCGTTGAGGCTTCTGACGACAATTACGTTACCCTCTGCAAGGGTATATAAAGCTGGAGGAAAACAGAATACACCCAACAAATACATGAAACAATCGCGCGGAGAGAGTTCAAGCAAAGCCTGAACCCTCCTACGTCGACTGGCTGGCGCAGAGTGGCAACATTTTAGTAAGAGTCTTGTTTGCTACCACGACAGAATGGCTTCAATAAAAAAGTGGGTAAAGCGAGAGCAGGCAGGGGTGGGGATTCCCGAAAAGACAAAAAGAACTTTCCTGCACATACAGAGCGTAGAGGGTAATTCTTAGTTAACGAGCAAGCAAAACGTATTCACGCTCAGCTAATCCCCGAGAGACCCACACAGGGCACAGCCGAGAACCAAGTCCCGGCCTGATTCGCCTTCTTGCCCAGTGTGTGCGATGTGTACTTAGGACCCAGTGCAGTCGGATAGCTCCGCTCTACGGCCGTACTATTAAAGCCTAATTGTGGGCAATTACTTGCTACTCGGCTAATAAAAACGTTAGAGATATTTGCGCATTTTAACTAATGATTTTCTGCTTAGGCCTAGGCAAACACTGGCAAATTTAAGTGTCCGGCTGAGTAGCCCATGCCATCCGGCTCGTAAATTACACCTCCACCACACGCCGAATACCCCACAACATCTCATTAGCAAGCGGCTGACACAGTTATTAATAATTCATTCAGTACTAATAGAATGTTTGTAGTTCGAACGGCACACATGACACGGCAGCAGAAATCACGGGGCAGGGACACGGAACACAGGCTCTCTGATAATTAGCAGATTGCCTGTATAATTCAGGCCGCGCCCAAGGCAGTCCGAGTGGGAAAAGACTAGTCTGATACCTGGAAAGGCCCTCAAACTGGTGGGGCTGCGGCCATCAATCATGATTGGTTGCCTGCCAATCCGCCGCCGTAATTTCCAGGCCATCAACTCCCCTGGCTCCTATACTCCGGCCTGATTATGCAAAGTCCTCATTACAGACTTAATTTGTTAAGCTGTTGGCGGGCGAAGTAATTTGAATTGGCTGCGCGACATCTTGCAGCCCATTGTTAATGTTTATGGTGGGTCGTAATCCAATTTCCTGCCATAAACCCAGGCCAGGTTCGCCGGCTAAGGCTCTTCTCCGCTTCACTTGAGAGTTTGGGTCCAATATAGTATCGATAATGACGATCTCAGCCCGGCCCAATGGCAAACTTTTGCATCGCAGTCCGATGAGCGTTGCCAAGAACTCAGTTTGTGAGTTCCGTCAATTGGAAAGCACTAAAGGATGCCAGCCGATATTTATCTGCAAATGGTCGCCCAATGCGGGCTGCACACAATGCCGGGCAGATAAGCTGGCCAGGCCAGGCAAAAGTCACGAAAATAAATGGAAGTTGAAAGTTGGCAAGCCCTGATTGGACAGCAACAGTCCCAATCCCGGCATTCGACCGGCCAGCAGGGCCTTAAATTATGCCAAGCCCCACAAAGGGTTAGTGTGTGTGTGAGTGCGTGCTCCCGAGATTGAATAACATATCAAAGGCTCATGTTCGGCACTCGAGGCTGCGCTGATGCCGCTGCCGAATGCAAGTCCTATCTGTCCTGTCCTGCGGCAGCATCTGGCGGAGGACTTGGGCATAATAACCAGAGCGTACGTGCTGACGCGACTTGGTTAACATGACATCATCGTGCAATAAACGGAGTCTAATGAATAAAAATGAATTTAAAAGCCAGAATAAAAACAATGACTCTTGCCGGAGACACAGTGACGTGAAGCAAGGGAGTGCTGGTGGAGCACGGGCCCGCAGCAGGCTGCCAGCCAGTCTACGCACAGATCCAGTGACTTGGAGGTAGTCTGCCAGGGAGCCGCAACTAGACGGCAAACTTAGCCGACGACCAGCCGGGCGTGTTCCAATTTCTGTTTTTGCTGCGCAGGCAGCATCGGCATTGGCTCTCCTCGGCGCTGGCTTGTAATCCGTTATTTAAATATTTTTTGTTTTTTATTTGCCTTTGCTATTACGCTTGTAGATATTTTGCATAAATAACTACGAGTAGGCAAGAGCTCGGAGCCGAGCAAAAACCCAACTGACATGCCATCGCACACAGACCGTGCTGGTTCTCATATGCACACAATCAAATCAGAGCTAGACAAAAAGGAATAACAATCTGCCGAGCGAGCAGCAGTACTCCAGTTATATATTGGCCCAGCCTTGTTTACACAAGAGTTGACTTTGCGACTCCATTGCGGAGTCCAATAGGTCGGGCGGCCATTCTGCGTGTGATCCGAGCAAACACACATTACGCATACGCCCAATTCCGGTGGGCTCATTAGCAATAGCACGAGGTGTCAAAAAAGAAGCCATAAACAGGCCCCTGCTCGAGAGGTTAGCTCTATCCGCCCCGTCGGCCTCGGTTACTGTCAACGGACAATCCTGGGGCCCAGGGACCATAGGCCTGGGACGTGACACAGCCCACTCGCACACTGGCCCACTGACACGTCGGGCATTGGCACTTTGCATGTCAGACCCCCAAGGTGACGAAACGCCCCAGCTCCGCTCCAGCTCCGGCCCACTCTCCACTGTCCCGTTGACAGTCCGGCATTGACACAGGACAGCCACGCCCGAACATCGTGCCAACTGAGCGACCTCTTCGTCTCACTTTCCGCGAGTGTGTGTATGGTGTGCGTGCGCGCTTTCAAATATCAAATTCACATTAATTTTGACATCGAAGCGGAAATACATTTAATTGCTTTCGGCTCGGCCGCCCCAACCACGGTGTCCTTGCCCACGCCCCCAGACCCCCACGCGCAGCGTATTGCCGAGGGGTCTCATGTCTGAACGACAACGACTTTCGCCATTAGCGCCACGTCTCCAAGGAACTCGTATGATTCCTACACAAATATTTGGCTTTTCTTAGCTGCTTTCATGAGTTTTCATTTTGTCATTTCATTAAGAAGCCGTCGGTCTCCCGACAGCCGCCATTTGCATGCGTGTTTGCCCAGGCTGCTGAATAGTCCTGAACAGTCTTCCGTGGTCTGGTGCCCTGGAGTTGTCGGCCGTTTTTCCTGTTATCGCTCTGAATTTGTTTGTAGCACGTTGCCAGCCAAAACAATTACAACAATAAACGGTTCGGGCTTTGATTAACTCAGCATAGCATCATGTTGATTATAGGTAAACAGTAACGCGCCACAGGGGATGGCTCTGCCTAGCATGTAAGCCTAATTAAATTCAAAACCATTTATGGATTACAACATTGTTTAGACATGCTTAAGTAATTTTAAAGTCAAATTATATTGAACATGTTTCGTCACAAAAACGTGTAACTTTATTGCGCTGCAGATCACTCCAGCTAACTGCCTTATAAGTTTCCCAGCTTACTTCCTCTGATCCTAGAGGTTCCTAGTTTAAGTAAGTCTTCTCGCTATTTACATCCATATTTCAAAGATTTGTGTAGCAATTTATCGTACTCGGTTTTCGAGTAATGTAAAATATTTAAATCTCTAATTTTCCAGCAGCAAGATGAATCCAAATAACAATTTTACAAATTTTTAAGAAATTATTATTATCTGTACAATTATTGTTTACGGCAAATCAGGAGTAGAGATCATAGTAAAAGACCTACCAATGCAATGCCATTTATTTTGTATCTAGATCTTCTAGTCGTAGATTAAGGCTACAATGTAATATAAATATTTCCAAATTGACAAATTCGCACTGGGTTAAGATCATCGAGAGAGTTGCTGATCAATTAAGTTTCCTAAAACAAACTGCTGACATATAAGCCAGTAATAGAGAAATATAAAAATTTAAGTTCAATATGCTTCAATGTATTTATCAGATATTTTCTGTAAAACACAATTACTTAACGATACAAATTTGTCATTTAAATAAAATCAGCAATGCTGGCTTTCGTTTAGATTTCTCAAAAACCAGATTCTCCCAATTGATAACCACGCCATTATGACAGCTACTTTTCTGGTGAATGCCAACTTCCATTTGCCAGCCTCAGATGATATGTTTTTGAGCGACGTCCGTGTCTTGTGTTTGACGGCAACAAAGTTTGTGTTTGCCGCAGGCCATAAACCAAAACCTAAACTTCCAAATCCCGCATAAATCAGGTAGCTTCGGCCAGAAAGCCAGGAGGAGACTAAGCCACAGAGGGAGGAAGAGGGCAAAAGTCACGCTAAGCACGTGTCATACTCACATGCGAGGCTCCTCAGCGGCGGATGAGACTTGAATGGATGCTAGAAGGGATTCCGATGACCCGCTTGTCACTTATTTATCTCGCCGGCGGCACTCGCGGATATCGCTCGGCGAAAACATCAACTGGACTCTTCGGAAAGGGAATTCCTCGCACTATGGGGCACCGTCAGACTTAACATACGCTCGCACACTCACTCACGCCGGCACACCTCGGATGCACTGCGATTTGGGTCAAAGTGACAACAAAACGACAATGCAGCCGCACACTTCACTGTTGTCACAGTCACTGTCGCTGCCAGTTTCTCGGTTTCTCTGGAGCTCTGCCGTTTCCGTTTCCGCTTCCGTTTCCGCTTTCACTTTTTGTTCCTGCTGGCTCTTAGTCGCGTTCACAGTGGCCCCGGCTGCAGGACATGCGACCACAACTGCGTCCGCAAGGATATGCAACGATAGCAGGCGTACGCTCGCACTGCGTGCTCACCGTCTAGCCGGACTTGAACTTGGAACGCGCCGCGCCAGGCGTTATCTCAAAAAATTTTAAGCACTTTTGCCGCCGGCAAGCTTCAGCCTAAACCACAATTTCAGCTCCAACCTCAACCTCAGCCTCGTTCGGTATGGCTTTGTTATTGTTGTGCTAAATGGTCTGCCAGCGTGCGCCGTGTTGTTGTTGCTACTTGGGCCAGGAGCGATGCCGTCGCTTCCGCAGCGTGCACAGCTTTCGATGAGCAAACGAAGTGGACTGACAGGACGACCCGCGACGGCCAGGACTCAGCGGCCTTCGGGTGCACCTCGGCCCTGGAAGAGAGCGTCCGCGCCAGCGCGCTGCAGGGCTGAGCGAAAGCTCCTGCCAGCCTCTAGGTCAGCCTTGCGAGCGCTCCCCGGCTGGAACATCGTCGCGCAGAGACGCGCGGCGACAGCTGACTTCCACGGCTTCCAGGGCGCAGGCCTCCTAAGAGAAACTGGCGCCTCTCTTCGCTCTCTTCGCAAAGCTTGGCTGTCGTGTGGCCCGAAGATGCCCCAACTGTGTCACACTTCTCGACGGAACGCGCTCCACCAACGTCACGTGCCAGAGCGTCAGGCCGGCCTCTAATGACGCTCAGGACCGACGACTCGGGGCCCTCCGAGGGGCCTGCGGGCGCCCCAGCGAACCTGTGCCATGCCCCGCAAATTGATACCCTGATGCATCACGGACAGCGGCCGCCGCAGGCGGAGCCGTAACTGGCAACTAAACTTTTGCGGTGAGGTGAGCGAGCCCAACTGACAACGACAACGACAACTATCGGTCGCCAACATCCGGCGACGTGCAGCGGGACGGAGATGGGACAGGAGATAGTGGTGGGGTTTCCCACATGCCGCTTGTCGTTTTCCATTAGAGTGCCGACCAACCTCAATGATTTCTTACTCACGGCGCGCAATTTCTACGCGTGTGCCTGTGTGGGTTAGAGCGCACGCTCCCGCTCCCGCACACCCACACACACACCACTCTAGTGGGCATAATCGCATTCGTATTGGTTTTCGAGTGCCTCGGCATCTGACGGTCGCCCAATGCGTTTCGAGTGGGGTCGCCATCTTAATCTGTGAGTGAGCTGTTGGGGAGTGTGTGCGTGGTGGGATGAAAAGTTCAGGAAATTGCTTTTGCATGAGCGCTTTGGCGCGGGGAGTGCTGCCTCTCGGGGGCACCGGACGCCGGTCCTGGTCGCAAAAGGAAGCTGCGGCGATTGCCAAGGAATTGGCAATTGAGTGCGATCACAGCTTGTGTAAGCCGACTTCGATGATGGGCAGGCGTCTTTCAGCGAAGTACCCTTAATTTGGGAGCAGCCCAGAAGATAATTATGCCGCCGATGCCCAGAAACCAACGGGGTATTGACCCCTCCGCACTCACTTTTTGCTGGCTCGCAGGCGGCCATTCAGTCAATGGTCAATACACCCGCATCATTCACTCTGACCCCGTTCAACTCTAGTCCTGCCCATTCCGCCCAACAACTATCAGTGTAATGTTTTGTTCTCGTCGAACGCCGTTCCTCTTTTTTTCAACTGGAATGAAAAATGCTGCCTACTTTTTGCCGGCAGCCAGAGAATCAAATAATAACAAAATGTGTTTTGGCACTGGAGAGGAAACAAACTGTTGGCCCTAAAGCAGCGAAAGGCCATACATCATGGGCATTGTATTGGGTCGTAATTGAATTGAAAACGACCTGAGGCCCAATGAAGTATTTCGATGAATATTTTGCAAATATAAAAGTAAATATGTGGGGTGAACATTATAGTTTATTCTTTCCTTATTTTTTACCCTTGCAGGGTATTATAATTTTAGTCAGAAGTTTGCCACGCAGTGAAGGAGTCATCTCCGACCCTATAAAGTATATATATTCTTAATCAGCATCAACAGCCGAGTCGATCTAGCCATGACCGTTTGTCCGTCCGTCTGTCCGTTTCTATGCAAACTAGTCGCTCAGTTTTAAAGCTATCTGAATGAAACTTTGCAGACAGTCTTTTATATACTCTCACTGCTATATATGTCGGAACGGGACGACTTTATCATATAGCTGCTATAGGAACAATCGAAAAAAGTTTGGAAAAAAATTCTAAATTGGTCTGTTTTCAAAATTTTTCATTAAAAGTTAGGATATGAGTATTTTGTTGCTGAGTCTGTGCTGTGCCTGTGCGAGATTTTCCGATTCTATCATCTCGACTGTCTCCGC
>JAEIIH010032234.1:0-13495 GCA_018904745.1 Drosophila orosa
AAAAGAATAAATTTTTTCCGCTGCAAAACAGAATAAAGAAGTGAGTACTAGGCTTTAATTAAAAAAAATTTAATTTTTTTTATTCTTTCTCGCTATGTCACTTCGTTAAATCTCCTAACGCCTTTCTGCTTTCTAGTATTTTCGAATCTGAAGTCCGTACGCCGCTTTACGGGCGTTTTTTACTATTTGCCTCTCGCTCTCTCTCACTGCTTTGAAACGCTGTTTTTCGATATCCGTACCGTTCTTTAGTACAGGATATTTTAGGGGGAAATTTCAACTTTGGGAGATTATTTAGGGGGAGAGCCAAATTTTCATCTGGTAACACTGCTCTACGGTTTGCCGAAAAATATATAGCAAAAGGTAATTATAAAACAAAATAAAACCCGACAGACTATTTAGAACTATCCAACAATTCTGCCGTAGTCGCGTGTAATTAGCTATTGGTTCAACAATCTCATCAGGTACGTAAAATAGTGCAAAAACAGAACACTTGCGATTTTGTTGTGTGCAAGCCGCAAGATGGCGGCTGAAAACAATTTGTCAAGCCGTATAGTTTACATTTGAACATTGCCACAAACGCAAAACTGCGCTCCAGCTTGGTCATCTACCACTTTTTTATGTGAAGCGTTTGGTGATTGGTCCGAGTTAACATTTTCAAAGGGCTGACTCGCAGGGTCTGGAAGTGAGGTTAAGAGCAAGCCGCTTTCACTTACCCTTTTCACCTTACAGACCACCACCAATGGCTGATTCTGAGGACGAGTACGATCGCAAGCGGCGTGACAAGTTCCGCGGGGAGCGCAGTGACAGCTATCGGACAGAGCGCCGTGACGAGCGGCGTCCAGTGGGCGGCTCGACGGGAGCCCGGGACGAGTGGTCGGAGCGGTAAGTGAAGGCGCTATTGAGCTATTACATGACGACAGCACTTGACGTTACAGCAATCCCTTCAGGGGCGGCGCTTCCGCGGGAGGCGGCGGCGGCGGAGCACGGCATAGGCCCGACTACAGCGACTATCGTGGTCCGGGGCCAAGGACCCGCTACGGATCTCCCGGCCGGGACTTGCCGCCGGCCAAGCGAATGCGCCCGGATTGGGGCGATGGAGATGTGCGCGGCAATCCGCGGTTCGGTGGTAGGTTAACAAAAAACTCGTTTATGCGGGCAGTACTGTACAGTAAGGATTGTCTTTCCCCGCAGGCTACGACCCGTATCTGATGCAGGCCTGGAACGATCACTACCAGTCCATACACTCGGCGTACTCCCATGCCGGGCACATGCCACCGGCCAGGGAGCCCATTAGCAGCGGCGGCGACACGCTCACCCAGCCTGCGATGCTCAACCTGAAGCAGTTCCTGGACACCCAGGATGAAAACATTTCCGACTCGGAGGTCATGCGCAAGTACACAGAGTACAAGACGGACTTCAAGCGCCAGCAGCTGAATGAGTTCTTCGTGGCCCACAAGGACGAGGAATGGTTAGTAGCTGGCCAACGGGTGAGCCTCCGATGCGACGCAGTGCACCCTCTTCGATCGCGTTGATATCTCAGCATCTCGGCCTGAGCAACTGGCTCCCTTGCGTGGTTTCCCATTTGCTTTGCCTGCGCGGAACTCATAACTTTCTGTATATTAAGTTTTTCTCTGCAGCTTATTGAGTTTGCGAGACAGAGACAGCGACTTCTCTGGAAGCGACTGCGCGGTCTCGCAGAGCTGCTAGCTGATATCCACTAAATTAATATTGTTAATTACCCGGCGAGCAATGCCGAGGTGTGTTCACATTTTCAATCCGCGGTTTATTTCAATTCGATATTCGTTGGTCGAGCCAAGCCCATAACCATAAAACAATCCCATAATAACGAAAGCGCTCAGCTTGCAAGGTAAGACTTTGGGTGATAACTGAGAAACAACCAATCCTATGTAAGACTCTAAAACCACTGAAAAATAACCAAACTTACTATCAACAGCCGGGCGAAGATGCGACCAAGTAGACCTTATATTCACCTAAAACCACTGAAGAAGTGGAGAAAAATAACTGTGTACACTCGTTAATCGTGCATTTAACTTGTATATCTGCAGGTTCAAAAACAAATACCACCCAGAGGACAGTGTCAAGCGTAGCGAAGAACAGCGTGGCTTCCTCAAGGTACGATATTTGCAAGCACGCCATTCGGCCACCAACTCAAATTCACACTTATGCTGCTTCCAGAGACGTACTGACGTGTTCGTGGAGCTCCTCACTAACGGGGCCATTGGCGCCGTCAAAGTGGACTCCTCCCAAGCTGATGCGCTCATTCGTGTGTTGGACACCTGCGTCATCAAGCTGGAGGGCGGAACCGACGAGGACCTCAAGGTGCTCGACGAGAAGCCCAAGGAGTCCCAGGTCTACGATCGAAGGACGGAGCCTGCTGACGCGGCCAAGACGACTGATGAGCAAACCAAGAGTCCCAAGAAGGAGAAGCTGGACGAGGATGAATCATTGCCGGTGGTCGTTTCGCCACAACGGAAAACTGTCAAGCCCGTCAACTCGGACGAGGAGAACTGGGATGAGGAGGACGCAGCGCCGGATGCAAAGGAGGAGAAGAAGGAAGCAAGGGCTATCGATTCCAGCGCGGAGGGCAAGCAGCTAAAAAAGAAAACAAAGAAGCGCAAGAGAACCAGCAGCGATGACAACAGCTCCTCATCTGACCAGGACTCCAGCTCCAGCTCGGAGGATGAGGATGAAGCCAAGCTAAAGCAGAAATACGACGTGGAGGATGGCCTTAGGAGCGAGCAAAAGGCTGAGGCTGAGAGGGACAGAGAGGAAGCGGCCAAAGGGAAGGAGGCACCGAAAAGTCCGATCGAGTCGGCGCCAGTAGAGAAAGCGGATTCTGAGCCCCAAGAACCAACCACCGAAAGCAAGGACGGCGAGCCGGTTAACTCTTCGCAGGCAGATCCGGGCGTGCCAATGGAGACGGAAAATGGTGCTTCGAGCCAAACTGAGAACAGCGGAGAAAAGTCTGCTGCCGAAGACAAGCAGGCGGAGCAATCCGAACCCATTGATGTGGACAAGCTGAAAGATGGCCAGCCCCGGGCCCTGCATCGCACCTCTTCCATTTTTCTGCGTAACCTGGCACCCGGCATAACCAGGGCGGAGATTGAGGGCATCTGCACTCGCTTTAGCGGCTACTTGAGGGTGGCTATTGCAGATCCCCTGGTGGAGCGCAGGTGGTATCGCCGCGGCTGGATTACGTTTATCCGGGACGTAAACATTAAAGAGATTTGCTGGAGCCTGAACAACCAGCGTCTGCGGGACTGCGAAATGGGGGCTATTGTCAATCGGGACCTTAGCCGCCGCGTGCGCCCAGCCAACGGAATAACCGCACACAAGCAGGTTGTGCGGTCGGACATCAAACTGTGCGCCAAGATCGCCATGAATCTAGACGACAGATTCAGGCTGTGGACAGAGTCGTCCGCAGACGAGGCAATGCCTGCTGCCGGCGAATCGTCGGCGAATGGAGGCGGCTCCACATACGGCTTCAACTCCAAGAATCCGGTGCTGCAGAATATCACCGACTACCTCATTGAAGAGGCTTCCGCCGAGGAGGACGAGCTGCTTGGCCTGACCGGCGACAGCAAGGACAGCGATGGCGAGCCCATCGAACGCGACGAGCAGCTGCTGGCCGTGTTGGACCGACTTGTGCTGTATCTGCGCATCGTTCATTCCGTCGACTATTATAACCACTGCGAGTACCCGTACGAGGACGAAATGCCAAACCGCTGTGGCATCATCCACGCCCGCGGTCCGCCTCCCATACGGGTCACAAATAACGACGTTCAAGAATACATCAAGACGTACGAGGGCAAGCTGCAGCAGTTCCTTACGAAGACTGTCCTGCTCGGCGAAGAAGAGATCAAGGACCTGGGCTCCAAGGACCCCGAGACCGAGGTGGAGAAGTTCGTGCAGGCCAATACGCAGGAGCTGGCCAAGGACAAGTGGCTGTGTCCGCTCTCGGGTAAGAAGTTCAAGGGCCCCGAGTTTATTCGCAAACACATTTTCAACAAGCACGAGGAAAAGGTCGACGAGGTGCGCAAGGAGGTGCAGTACTTCAACAACTACCTTCGCGATCCAAAGCGCCCGCAGCTTCCCGAGCACCCTGGAAGCTCCAAGCGCCCTGAAGCGGAGTCTGGTCGCGGAGTCGGCGGAGGGTGAGTGCATCTTTGAATGACCTCTTGGAGACACCGCATAACGAGCTCAATTTTCTTATTTTTCAAGATACCGCCAGCCCATGTATCCGCCATTCTCGGCCATGCCGTACGGATTTGGGCCCCCGATGATGGGCGGAGGCCGTGGAGGACGCAACTTCCCGCCAGCTCGCAGGTTAGTACAGCACTCGCAGTGCTCTCTTAGTGTAGGAACTCTTCCAACTGTAGAGTAGTTTTCTGTCCCCCCATAAATGAACTGATGCAATTGTGGCTGTGTCTTGGTACGGCTTAACAATAGCATCGAGATTGATTCTGAAGCTGTCCACACACACCCTTTCCTTGCTGCATGGCAAAGAGTCACACAGGTACACAGGTACATGGACACTGATTAAAACCCATTTGAGCCATCATAATCTTCGCGGCGGACTAGGAACAGCAAACCTAGTCCGACCAGCCCCACCACCCACCCATGAACGACAGCAGTTGCATAGAAAGGTTGTCCCCTTCTCTTCCCCCTCTTGTACTTTGATTTTCTCATTTTGTTGGTCTAAATCGAAATTTGTCACAACTTTCTTGTGTCGCAAATTTTTTGCAGAGAATTGCCTTTGGAACACCAGCGCCGGCTTATCGGTTACCATGATTTGGATGCGCCTGCCAATTCCGATATGTTTGACTAATTGATTAGCACAATGCAATTGAAAAAGAGAGAAAGGCCCACTTTATCGTTTGGCGAGCTCAAGTTTTAAACGCAATTCAAGCAATGCTAATTCTAGGAAGAGTAGCTCCTGCATACTGCATGTAAAAGAGGTTTATATACATGCGACTACCGATACCCATACCGTTTCCATGTACAATATTACGCCAGTTGTATTAAGCATCCGACAAAGCAACGTCGCCACTTTTTATTTGCCCGAAATAAATGCGAGTCCGTCTTGTATCTTGTGTGTCTTTCCCTGCTAGCCCTGCGTGCATTAAGTACTCCACCACTCTAAAGTCTAAATTCATTCTCGTTGCTTACAGACCCGGTGGTTTTGATTATCGACCCAGATCACACTACCGGGACTTGGACGCGCCGCAAGAGCCGTACTAGAATGCATAGTCGGGCGCAGAACGAAAGCTAAATCAATTGTATATCACATCTCTAATCACTAATTGCTAAACCATCTAAGTTATTTCAATTGACGCCTGTTTTGTACGGTATACACCTACATGTATGTATACCTTTGTATCTCACGGAAGAAAGCGAACAATAAAGAGCGATCCAAAGCCGTTTTCATGCTCCCGAACCTGTGCTCCCATCCTCGATCGTAAACAGAGAGCTACTGGGTTCCGAGAGAAAGACATAGAGACGGGGAGAGTAATTTGGTCGGTTTTCTGGGGTGAAAGAGAGGGGTTAGTGTTTGGAGAAACAGGCTAAAAATAAGTACGCACTCGCCGCCTGCCGCCTGCCGCCCGCCGCCGAAATCTTAAATAAAGACCAGTCTAAAAGAGAACCTCCACTGCCAACGTAACGTCGCGGAAAAGTATATGTTCAGGAGAAGCAATGGGGTCGAGCACGTTGAGTTTGAACTGTCCCGTGTGCGGAGTGGCCGCTTCGCAGGCATGCACCCGCTGCAAGCTGGTGCGCTACTGCGACCGGGAGCACCAAAAGCAGCACTGGCCGCAGCACAAGCGCAGCTGCCGGCCTTTTCGCGAGGAGCAGGATGCCGAGCTGGGCAGGTACTTGGTGGCCACTCAGGACATCTCCGCCAACCAAATTGTGTTTGTTGAGCCGCCCCTGGTGGTGGGGCCCAAGTGGTACCTCTCGGAGGCGGAGAAGCAGGCCACCATCGTTCCATGTGTGGGTTGCTATACGCCTTGTCGCCTGGGAAAACACCAGTGTCGCAGGTGAGTCAAGCGTTCATCAACGGGTTCCATTAATAGGCGTCCACTTCTACACACACTTGCTAGCTGCCACTGGCCAGTCTGCAGTGCTGCCTGCGCTCACGAGGCCCTGGAATGCAGTGTGCTTAGCATGGGGCCGGCGCCCACTGGTAGGGCCGATGCCCGCTCACTGAACGACAACTTCAGGGGCGATGCTCTGCTGGTGCTAAAGTGCCTGCTTCTGCAGCGGCAGAGTCCGGAGAAGTGGGCGGCCCTGTTGGAGATGCAGTCGCACGAGGAGGAGCGGAAGGGCACCGAGCTGCACGAGGAGGCGGAGAAGCGGGTCGTTAGCTACCTGGACAAGCGATTCCTGCGCCGCCTGAGGCAGACCAAGCCCAGTCTTCTGGAGCAGTGCGACACGCAGCTGCTGCATAGGCTGTGTGGCATCATTGAGACGAACTACATGGTAATCGAGCTCCCGACTGGTGTCGAGCTGAGTGGGCTCTTTAGACAGGCCTGCATGATGGAGCACGCCTGTCGGCCCAATTGCTACTTCCAGTTTGACACCACCTCGCAGCAGATCGCGGTTCGGGCGGGGGGCGATCTGCGGAAGGGAGATCACCTGCAGATAACCTACACCAACATCCTGTGGGGCACGCAGATGCGGCAGCACCACCTGCGCTTGACGAAGCACTTCACCTGCCACTGCACCCGCTGCACGGATCCCACAGAGTACGGCAGCTATGTCAGCGCTCTGGCCTGCCTGGGAGATGTGAACGAGACGTGTGATGGCACGCATCTGCCCGTGGATCCGGTGGAAGAGGACACCCAGTGGAAGTGCAATTCCTGCCCCATGGTAGTGGATGCTGCCTATGTATCCGAGCTGCAGACACACATGACGGAGCAGGTGGAGGGCATGCTGGCTGGATGCCCTCGCGCCAACGAGGTGGAGCTGCTACTGGCGCGGCTCTCCCAGATGCTGCATCCCAACCACTTTCACATGTTCAACTTGAAGCACACGCTGATTCAGTTATACGGCAACGAAAGCGGCTTGGAGCTGACCAGCCTCGGCAGTGGCCAGCTGGAGCGGAAGCTACGCTTGTGCAACGATCTGTACGACGTCTGTCGGCGCCTGGACCCCCACAGCATCAAGCTCGCCATCTATGTAACCGTCATTCTGATCGAGATCGCTCACGCGCTCGAAGAGCAAGCGCGTAGAGCTCCCGCGGAGGGAGCTTCTCTTCTGGAACAAGCTCAGGCCCGCCTTAAGGAGGCGCAGGAGGTAATGGTGAAGGAGCACGACTCTGTGGCCGGCAAGAAGTTGAGTGACAAGCTGCAGAGGGAGATCTTTGATTGCGAAAAGCTAGTGCTGACTCTTTCGTACAAACAGTAACTTGGCCTGTTTTTAGAAGGGCATTCTATGTATCGAAAAATAAATAGAAAAACATGTGGCGGATGGTTAAGGGAAGCCCAAGGTAAGAATTTGTAAGCGGTTTTATTTACAGACAACACTGGTAGGTAGACCCTTTCTTGGGGGACTCTCACGCATGCAGCTCCACTCGATTCTGCCGCAAAAGTTCAGGGTGCATCCGCAGAATATCCCGCTGTTGGCGCAGATTCTTCATAATTCCGGGCAGGTGCCAGCCGTGCCTCAGCAAGCTATCCCTTACGTCAAAGTGTGCGTGACGGACACAGCGAAGCTGTGAGCAGTGTGCCACGGTGCGCAGTTCCAGGGCCATGTCGTGCACCAGGGCGGCCAGGTACTCCTGCGTCTCGTTGATGCCGTGCACCTCTAGAGTAAAGTAGGGCCCTTCTAGGCGTATGAGCTTGATGCCGTAGATGACGGGTTGGGTGTCGTCCGAGGGCCGTATGGGGCCCTTGCAGGCGAGTTCGTAGGCCTCCTGGGTCTGCAGGTCAACTCCGCAGAGCTCAAACATTTTTCGCTGATGCGAGGCCTGCATGGAGGCGGCCAGGCCACTGATTCTGTCTGCAGACACGTGCCTATAGTTGGACCGCACTGTGACGTGCGAGTCTGGCAGGTGGTTCTCTGTGGCGGTGCCCATGCATCCGGTGATGTGGTAGACGCGCACCAACTGGTTCCTCCGAATGCAGCCGGACTGCCCCATTCCCTTGTTGAGCCCGAGGACTGAAATGTGCCGGCTAGTTATGTATATTGCTCGCATTGGGGCGTGCTGCCATGGACTTACGCAAGACCCCGCTGGTGTGGTCGCCCAGACTAGACACCGTGGCGCATCGTATGTCCTTCGGCATGTAGCGCGGCCCGGCAGACAGGACGTTATCCGAGAGGTCCTCGTTGCTAGCTATGTTGTGAAGTACGCTGTCAGCGGCGGTGCCAGTGCCAAGGAGCGGCCTGTCTCTCGGCAACTTCCGAAGCTCGCGCTGTTCCATTTCGTTGAGTCCTGTGGCAACAGAAACCAGTAACAAGAGTCTGCTTCCAAGGGAACTCGTTCTTACCTTTGCAAATGTTGCTAAGGATGGCATTGCGCACCTGTTTCGCTTTCATGCCGGCCGGCTTGTACACATTTAAAATGCCGTTGAGGTGCTTGAACACAGTGGCGGCATCGTAGATCTTTGTGAGAGCCATTTGTGCTTAAAAATTACATAAATTAATGAATTTGTTTTCAAATAAACCCGCAGTGTTGGTAAAGTCGAAAGCACAGCTGAGCATTAAAGTTTTCCAGCCCTGGTGGAAATTCGTAGAGCTGTGTATTTTATTATTAAGAACACTAAGCAAACCGGAAGTGTTAATTTAAATGTATTTACATTGGCAATGAACCTTTTTTTAATTAATTAAGCAAGTGCATAACATGTTTCAAACAAAATAATTTCTGGTTAATTATTGAGTTTGCGAGCTGGTCACACTACCGGGCTGCACGTGTAAAGTTTGTTTTTTCTGAGCACAGTTTGAAATTGCCTAACTTCAAGAAAATTAGCTTGGGAAACACACAGAAGTCACGATGAAGTGGACTACCGCGAATGTCAAGCATCCAAATTATACCGCGAAGCACGAGCTCTTCGTGGGAACACACACAGGCTCTTTCAAACGTAAGACTGCCTGCTGCGCGCCAATCTCAGCCCCAAAATGGTAAATTGCATTTGGAACTCTTTTCAGACCTGCTGCCTGCTTCGGAAGATTCGCCGCATGGACAACGCAACCTCAGTGACCTGAGTGCCCTGGACAAGGACTCGCGCGTTACATCCCTGGCCTTTGGCGACGAGGCTCAGACGGAGATCCTGCTCGGTCGAGCCAAACACACCGCCGAGCTGCATGCCTTAGCAGACGGTAGCAGCACCAAGAAAATTGTAAACTTCAAGGCAGCCCCCATCGTAGGTCTAGCCCGTTTCAATGACAAGCTGATTGCAGGCATTGGCAATGGACAGATACAAAGCCTGGAGCTGGGGTCGGACGAGGCTGCCGAGCCGGTGGTCATCAGTACGGGCACCCAGATGGACCATCTGCGCCAGTGCTTGCAGGCCCGGAACATCGTGGCCACCGGTGGCAAGGAGCGGCAAAATAACGTCAAGGTGTACGATCTCAGTTCGGACGGAAGGCAGATCTTCACCTCCAAAAACCTGCCCAACGACTACCTGCAGCTGGAGGTGCCTGTCTGGGATAGCGACGTCGGCTTCGTGGACGGGCCCAGTGTTCTGGCCACCTGCTCGCGAACCGGCTACGTCCGACTCTACGATACGCGCAAGCAGCGCCGGCCGGTGGCCTGCTTTGCCAGCGAGGAGCACGGTATGAGCTTTGCGGCTCTGGTGGCGCGTGGAAACTACATCTACACCGGCACCACCATGGGCGCGTTGAAGGCCTTCGATACGCGGCGCATGAAAACTCACGTGCACACCTACAAGGGATTCACCGGCGGCATCAGCGATCTTCACCTGGATGCCACAGGCCGGTATTTGAGCTCGGCTAGTTTGGATCGATATGTGCGCATCCACGATGCTGATTCGACTGTGCTACTCTACCAGTGCTACGTCAAGTCGAAGGTCACCAAGGTGCTGATACGTCAGGTCGAGGACGAGAACCCGGTCGACGCAGAGCCGGCGGTGGAAGAGATGGCCCAACATAGGCAAGATAAGAAAATCAAGGCAACGCCATTGGACGATGAATACGAGGATATGTTTGACCAGATGCCGACTGTGGGGTGAGTACTCCCAACGCCAAGGCTTGGACATATTATTCTAATGTATACCCCTGGTCCATGCAGTGACAGCGACAGCGAGGGCGAAAGCAACGAGGATGCCGAAGCGGAAGGGGAGGCGTCCACCAAGCCGAAAAATTCTAAGCAGAAGCGAAAGGCTCCCAACACGTCACTGAAAACTAAAAAGAAAAAGTTGTGAACATATTTTATTAACCTGTTGATAAGATCCATAGCTTAACGAAAAGTTTTTAATATAAGACCATAGATAAATAGTTGTGGAATACGATCACTGCCACGCCTTTCGTGGCAGCTGGGCCCTCTGGAGCTGGTAGTTGATGTAGAAGCGGTAGGTGCAGTAATAGAAAAACTCCACCACGGAGATCATGCTCAGGCCCAAACAGAGATTAAAAATGCCACCCAGATCCGCTGAAATCAAATGGAATCGTTAGTCTATCATAGGAAGGAATTTATGTGTACTGTCACTAACACAACAGACCGATCCACGACATGACGGTCACCTTTCGGATCACTGGCACTACCTGCTTTGCTAGGTAGACCCGGAGCACGAAGCTATCGCTGTTCAGCAACTCCGGTGAGCTATTGCAGAGGGAAGTGGTGTTAATAGGATTGTATTTAATATAGTTTAGACAAAGACCTTATAATATAAAGATGCATAGCGCCCATGCCTTTATAGTGTCATATGCAAGCAATTTGTCTGCAACCGGCAAATATCAAGGGAGCCTGGAGCAGCACGAAAAATTCGAACTACTCATCTTGTTGTTATACTCACTAGTAGCGGCTCACAGAGAACTGGTGCTGGTTGAGGTCCGTTTTGTAGGAGAGAGTCGAATACGTGACATCGTAGCAGTTGGGCAGACACTGGTCGCAGCGCACGCTTTTAAAGTTGTCTGCAAGGGGAGAAGGGAAAGGATTACTACGGCTACCCTACCCCACCCTGCCTTGCATTTGCATATTCATGCAGAATGGGGCTCTTAAAGCTGTTTCCTAGCGATTTGCAGAAGTGTTCAAGCCACGGAATATCAAGCAGAGTCCTGAGCACGTGAGTATCCTGAATATTTAATATGAATTATGAAACATGAGCAAGCACAACTGACGACAGCGGGGATGACGACGGCGTAAAAGCTATACATAAAACCACAGTCACCACAGGAGCGGCAGCAGAAATATGGAAAGTTCGACAAGGAGGGCCGGATGAAGCAGCAGGCATGGCGAAGCTGCCGGCGGAGAGGGTTCGTAACCCTGTCAGCCATCCAGTAAGATGTACGTGGGCGACGTGGGCGACCTTGCCAAGCAAGGGAGTGGGGGATCTGTAAGAGGATTTTCACTCTTGGGCCGACCCACCGTAGTTGGCTGAGTAGCAGAATGTGTCGTTCAGGTTGCACTCCTTGAACTTGTTACCCACGATGGGCAGGAGGTACGGGTGGCAGCCGCACTTCTGCACGATGGCCTCGGTCTGGCAGGCGAGAAGGCAGGCTGCCTGCCGGTAATTTCGCAGGCGCAAGTCGTCCGAAATGAGGCAGTCCCGCTTCTGCTCCGACAACTCCAGGACCTCGGCCGAGGAGCTCTGCACAGTGGGTGATACTTCCACGAAGCTCTCCGATCGCGCAGTGATGGTCACCGAGGCAGCCGACTCCGTCACGTAGTCCATGGGGTGATGCACCAGGACGATGAGGCCTGTGTTGAGGTTTCGCTCGCTGCCCTCCGCCCCGACAAAGGTCAGACCCCCATCCATGCCGAATATGTTGGCTGAGAACGGCACGAAGCTGGCGTTGCGCGGGTTGTAGTTGAAGGAGCAGCAGGGACCCAGGTAGGCCGTTGTGGGAATGAACGAGAGGTACTCGTGGCTCTGGTTGCACTGGAACTCCGTGTGGCCCCAGAAGCACCGCTTGACATAGTCGGAGCAGCCGGGACTGACTGCCATGGCTGCCTCCCAGGTGGTTACATTATTAAGCCGCAGCACGGCGTCCGTGGCCCTGAAGCTTTCGTGACTAGGGGGCTCAAAGCTCTGGTCCGTAAAGGCATTAAGGAACTCGAAGCCGGCCGCAACCTCAGCGATGTCGTACTCCTTGGGAATCTTGCTGTAAGACCAAAGCGACAGTTAATTGATGTTGCATTGGGGAGATGCCTCCGGCTCACAGGGTCTTTACGTAGCGATCGACTCGCTCTGAGTTCACCACCTTGGGACTGCAGATAGTAACGCCCGGAAAGGCCACATCCGTGATGGAGAGATCGTTAGAGATGGTGTTGAGGATGGGGTACGAGTAAAACTTTAGCCAGAGCAGCAGGGTGAGGTAGATACTCAGTAGGAGCAGCTGCAGCAGCACCGAGGACCAGATGAACCTGGACACGCCGTAAGTGCGATTCCGACGCAGCAGCCACATGCCGCTCACCTTGGTCCGCTCGGTATACTCCCAGAAGGTGGCGAGGATGGCCCGAATCATGGAATTCGGCTCCCTTTTTCGATTTGCTCCTTTGCCTCCGGAGGCCCTTTTGTCAGGTGGTGACCACTTGTCGGTGTCTATCATTTCGTACTATGTGCGGCCCGTTTGCTGCGCAGGCTTTTTAAGGCAAGGCCTAATGACTCCAAGTTGGGTGCCAAATTATATTTTGATTGAGTCGCTACTTTGTCTGACCTCAGCAAGTTTGTCACTTGTTGAGGGCATTAGTGTTAATTTGGGAGCCAGAATATACAATGTATAATTAACTGGTAAACTTCACTCGATGGAGGCATAGAAATCTATTAAGCCTGATATTTCTCTGCCTTTTTATTCGAAGATTTTGTTGGAATTTAAATCAATAGACGACTACTGGTGTATCGCATAGATTTCAGTTCTTAAGAAATGAGATGTTAAAGTCTCTGAGGTCAGGTATTTATACCTACCGATGTACAACTAAGCTGGTCAAGAATAAATGAAATCGAAATGTATGTCTACGAACATTGCAATACCTCATTCCTGGTTTAACCTGATTCTATGAAATTTGAAATTTTTAGGCAATAAAATTCATCTATCTCCATCTGGCTTGACCTCCATGAGATTGGTATTTGAGTCTCAAGAAATGGGATGATCCAAAATGAAGCTTTTTATTAGTATATATATTTTATAAAGATATTGGTAGTAAAAGACAATCGAACAACAAAGCAAGAGTTTAACATAAAATATATTGTCTATGCTAGGAAAGGAAAGGAAAGAAACGGAAAGACGGACGGACAGACCGACAATGCTAGATCGAGTTGGCTGTTACAAGGGTAAAAAAAACTTGGGTGTACCG
>JAEIIH010032237.1:0-41419 GCA_018904745.1 Drosophila orosa
ATTACAAAATAAAATACATATTCAACTTTAATATAATATTCTCTCCTGGACTTGAATAATTTTTGTGAACCCCTTTTGGAAAGGGTAAATGAATGGCTTGAGATTGAGCCTACATTACAACCACATCCACAGCCACATCCAGCTCCAAATCCCATGGGGCTTTCAGTGGCGGCAGCTTTCTGTGCTACTTCCGACAGTCGGAGTCGGAGTCGGACTTGGATCTGGAGTCGCAGTTGGACTTTGGCTAAATGCTCCGATGGCGTTGGCTGCCATTTGTCAGGCAGCCGACCGCAAAATAGTTGCACTCACTTCTTTGTTGGTGCCTGGTGCTGGTGCTGGTGCTTTTTTGTTGCCTGCCCGCTTGACGCGATAATAAGAGCGATGAGGGGAGTCAAGGAACCGCGGGCCAGACCCCATCCTCAAGCGTAGTGTGAGAACTACTACAGGCCCCGGTTTTTTTTTTTTCGCCCAGTTTTCGCTAGTTTTCGCGAGGAAAATAAATACCAATCTACATAAAAGTGGAAACCAAATAAGAAAAACACAGTCCGTTTGCTGGCCATTTTAGAGACACAGAGAGAGAGAGAGAGAGGGAAAGAAGGGAAAACCTGCTCCTGTCTGCCTTCTATAGCAACTCGATGGCACAAGAACCGGGGAGTCGCAAGAAGTGGACAAAAAAGCGCTGGAAACGAAGCTAGGAAACCGCAAACGGATCAGGGATGGCACAGTCCGGGGTTCTGTAGGATGATGCACTACTTGGTTTAGTATTTTCTTAATATAAAAATATACAAAGAAATTTTCAATAAAATAATAGATTTAAAATATTCTAGGCTCTGTTTATGATATCCAGAACCCCCTCGTGACTCACGAGCTCATCTTTGCAGCTGGCCAACGCTGGCAATGGGGCAACTGGCAGAGCCGGGCATCTGGACTGGGAGGTTTTGCGGTTACAATTTGGAGCAGAGGCCGGGCCCCAGTCTAGTTTTGATGAAATTGCTCGAAATAATAGGGTGAAAATGCTTTGGTGCTGGTGCTCAGCTCTGCCTTTGCTTTGCTTTCTGCGCTTCGCCTTTTAACTCTTTCGCGCTTTGGCTGTGAAAGACCCGAAAAGGCGTTAGCTGAGCTGAGCCAACAAACCGATTCCCGGCACAAAAGTCTGAGTTCAACACGCACAGGGGAGTTTCTTTCTCGTTTTTTGTCGTTTTTTGTCGTTTTTATTGCGAGCAAATATACAAAAAGTGGGTGAATATAAAGCCGAGTGAAAGATTTGCGGTGCACTGCCGCACACTCCTCGCTGCTGCTGTGAAAATTGGGTCTGGGTGTTCGGAGTTAGACTTGACAAAGCTGAGATTTCCATGCGGTTGCCAAACGATTTCTATACGACGGCGAAATAAATGCACTCGCACGTTCATATTTTGCCGTGTGAGGAATCCAATTAGCGATTTGCTCTGTGGGAAAAAGAGGAGATCAAAAAGATAGTTGGCTATCGCATTCCAAGCCCAAAGAACTCACCTTGAATGGGGATTTATGTGCACAGAAAACAAATAGAGTCTGAGGATTTATTTATAAATTTATTAATAATAATAATTAGCTTTTCCTTAAGGTTGTTTAAGGTTAAATAAAGCCTCAAAGTGTAATTAACTTAATCGGATATTTAACAGAAATATCTTCTTTTTTTAATAGCTATATACATTTTTTTCCAAGTGAACATTCATCTCATCAGGGCTTATCCTTCTCTCATATGGGAAGATGAAAAAATTCGAATATAAATTTTATATAAATAAAGGCAAACATCGCTCACCGATTTAATTGAGTTACCTGTCCACACCGAACAGAACAAAGAGAAAAAACCATAAGAAGGCAGAGAGTGGCAGAGAATAATCCACAAAAAATCAAAACCCATCACCGCCAACCCTTTCAAATCAATTACTTTAATCAATTTTTAACACGTTTGCGCTTCGTCGCACCCGTCGGCGCCTTCGTCTCAGTTTGTTTTTTGCTAAAATTTTAATTATGAAGATTAAATACGAGCACAAAGGCAGAACAAACTAACCTGCCATAACAAACTTGAAATAATATTAAAGAATTTTTATTGAAATAATGGCAGGCACAGAGCTGAGCTGGCGGAAGGAGAGCTGCGCGTTCGCGGTTCGTCAGTGTCAGACGAGGGACTTCAAAGGCGGGGAGTGATTCCACCGGAGGAGAGCTCTGGAGAGCTGGATAACTGGAGGATAAAGCAGGAAGAGGAGAGTGGAGAGGAGCAGGGACTGGGTGCAGGGACTGCGACTGGTACTGGTACTGGGACACACTGATTGGGGGCGACGACAGGCTGTCGGCTGTCCGCGGTGCCCTCACTGCGCTCTGTTTCTGCCGCTTTGCCGCTTTTCTAATTGAAATGTTCCGCACCATATTTCTCTACGCTTTACCACCTGCTGCTCCGCGGATGGAACGGATCCCTCCGCGGATTCCCCCTGCTAAATAGTTCTCTCTTGCCGGCTCAGTGTCTGTGCTGTGGGACCCTGGACCCTGGACTCGGGGCTCACTCGCAAATTGCAGGCAAACCGCTGGAACAGAAAACAACAAGAAAAAAACTTATACAGAAAAAACTACAACAAAAAATAAAGAAGGAAGCAAACAATGCACTGACCAGCGAGCATCCAACCATCCGTGGGCCATCGTTTTCATCCGCTTCCTTCATTATCAACGCCAAGTTGAGCCCGTGATGATAAAGGCAGTTGAGGGACTCGGCCCGATTATTTTTCAGCACTTTGCCCATTTTCCCTTCGACTATGATATTTTGCAATACTCTTTCTGCAGGTGAACTATGTTTGTCATCTCAAAATTTATGTGACTTTATATATAAATATTTATAGCAAGTTCTAGTAATATGTTTTGATTCCCTTAATTTTGAAACTGATATTGTGCCTTTCGTTTTATAGTTCCATAAATTCTATATCACAGTTACAAGATATTCTATATATAAAGTTTTTTTGTACAATAACTTACAGCATTTCAAACTCTTAAGAATCTAGCTTACTTTTTTCGCCTTCTTATTACAAAGAGTATTCCCAGTCCCGTAGTTCACTCTCAACTCCATTTCTCGCCCATTTTTGCAGCCATTCGTCTGCATTTTTCTAGGAAATAATTCTCTGCTGGTTTTTTCCAGCGTTTTTTTCGTTTCTTTCACCGCCAGTGTCTCGTCTCGTCCAGTTGCGTCTTCATAGTCTGCGGACGACGGAGTTCTCTGAAGAAGGAAGACTGGGAGAAGGAGTGGAGTGCTCCGGGTGCTCCGCCACTGTCAGGCAGAGTGTCACACCTGTCACTTTTGTGGCTGATCACAACAACCGCCGACGAGCGTCGACGACCTCGCCCCATTATATCGCAGGCGGGGGTTGGACGATGGTGGAGTCACTGCAACAAGGTGTGAACGTCAAATAATCACCTCTGCACACGGCATGGTCGCTCTGGTCTGACTGAGGATTCAACCTTCGCCGCAGTATTTGTTTTTCCTAAGAAAATTCGTCGCATTTTTTCGGGATCTCTCCGCCCACGCCATACGTGTGAAATTTCAATGGAAAGACACAGGCAGCGCCTCCCGTTTGTGGTTCCTTCATGTTTGCATAATTATATTATTGCAGACTGGAGGACCCAGAGTCTTATGAATATTAAAGCAGGGGCAAGACTTTGTCCTCATCATTGTTGGAACTTGTTTCCTCCCAGAAGTCAGACAAGAAAGGTGCCCGAAAGGTTCTCTGCTTTTCCCCAGAACCCAAACCCATCCCATCATCTCGTCGGTTGATCCCGGCGAGTCTCGAGTCTAGACAATTTGCAACCGAAAAACTTTTGTTCCGCTTTTGCCGCATTTCTGTAGGCATTTCTTCAATTAGCGTTTTTATTATTTTTAATTAACAATTTTGCAACTTAATCCTTGCAGCCGAGTGTAGGGTTAGTGCTGGCACTCCTCTCCAGCTCTCCAGCTTCCTCAGTGGCATAATCGAATCAGCGCCGCTTGAGCAAAGTTTGTCTAAGGACAAAAAGTTTTCCTCCCACCAGACATGTGCATAATTATGCCGGGAAAGTGAAGACGGGGCCCAGGGCCGAACACAAAGGGTGGACAACTAATTGAGCGATGTTTGTTTTGTTGTTGCAAAGAAATGTTCTCCAACTTGCAGCAGACAACTGGCAGACAGTGCCATCGGCCGAGGAAATGCTAAGAATTAAGTTTGACAGACTGGAAAAATGGCAATTAAGCTGGAGATATGATTATCATAGAGCAGGACAGTTAATAAAGGGTAGTGCCAGTGGTGCAGCCAGGGGATCAAGGGACCGAGAATAGAGTTCCACGAAGATGATTACCAAGTATTCCCCGAACGGGTGCTGCATTTCCAATTCAAAGGGTAAACTTTTGCCATTGCTTTTAGCACACACGAGAAACTTTTGTAATGCCATTAAATAGCTTTATAAATTGTTAATGCCAAAAAGGAGAAGCATTTGGGGCGATTCCTCACTTCAAACCTTTCATACAAACTATGGAAGGTTCAGGTATCTATATTTGTAGTAAGATTATCCATGTTTCATAAGCAAATGGCTAAAAAGGAATTGAATTCAACAAGTAAGGATATTTCGAACTTCACTAGATCACTTCTGCTTCCTGTGGACGTACACATCGATGCTGGACTCGTCGTCGGCACGCGTGCTGTGGTGCATGGTGAGCACCGCCTCGCAGTTGATGCAGACGTGGTTCATTTCATCGGCACAGGTGTCGCAGTAGGGCACTCCGCAGTTGCGGCACTGGATGAAGCCGCTATCCTCCTGGTCGTAGCAGACCAGGCAGTTCATCTTGCCGCAGGGGCAGTGGCGCAGCCAGCCGAAGGTCTGCGGCCAGGCTGAGCGGAGCCGCAGCAGAGGATTCATATAGCTTCGGACCTTATATTTGGCCAGGTTGTCCTCCACCTCAGTCACCAGGTTCTCCAGCGCCAGGACCCGCAGACGCAGTATCCGGTTGTACAGGTACAGGATGCGCTGCTTCTCGCGCTTCTCGTGGAAGTAGCTGCAGACCACGCGCCGCAGGCGTAGGAATGTATGCGACTGGATGAGCACCACCAAGATGGCCAGGTAGAGCAGCAGCAGCCAGTAGTAGAAGCTCCGGGGCAGGACGTGGGCGTTCGGCAGGCATTCCTCGTTGCTCAGCGACGTGGAGACGTGCTCGTGGATGTTGAAGTTGTGCATGGTGACGCGCAGCAATTGGGCCATCTTCCCCACGCCCGTGATCTGTCAGGGATTATGATAGGGATTGACATTGAAATGCAGGATTCTCATCCAACAGATACTCACATTGAAGCGCACCTCGTGCTCGCCCTTCTGCTCATACCTGATCAGCGATCGATGGCGGATGATCTGCAGCAGATCGACGACTATCCGGTCGAACAGGATGATGATGAAAGCAGTGACCAGCTCCAGCGCGAACCGCAGCAGGCCGTATATCACCTTCTGGGACTCACGGGGCGTCCGTGCGCAGACACGATCCACGTCGATGTACCGGACCTTCTCGTAGGTACGCAGCGGTAGAATCGAGATGCTGTTATTCTTTTTGCGCCGCCGATCCACGTGCTTGAAATAGTCGGTGATGTACAGGTTGTCAAAGTCCACGTTGCTCAGGTACCAGTAGTAGTACCTCATCGAGTAGAAGGGCACGCGCAGCATGAAGAGGCACAGGAAAAACTCGATCACGGCCATGATCCTGGTGAAGAGCTTGCGACGCCGCTCAAAGTCCTCGGAGAAGCCCTCCATAGTGCGCTCGGCGGCCTTCCGGTGGCTCTTGGCCAGCTCCTCGTCCCTTAGCTTGTAGCTGACCACGATCTCGGAGCTGTTGGCAAAGAGCTCCTGCTCGGTCCGCAGCAGTTCCACATAGGTTTCACCGAAATTGCGAGGCACCACCTTCGAGGGATCACAGATCTTCTCCGGATCACCGAAGAGGTCCACCTCGCAGATGATGTCCACGCGGTAGGGCCAGCAGATGACCTTGGCTATCCACCACTGGAAGTTTGTGGTGCACTTGCGGTAGCCCTCGCTGAACACCTGCTCGCAGACCCGCTGGCCACTGTCCAGCTGGTGCTTGCATCGGTTCTTCATGTTCAGCTTGAAGCGCTCCTGCACCTCGCCGGCAGTGGGCAGCTCCCGACCTTCTCCCACCGTCGGATTGCTGATATTGAGCTTGTACATCTCAGTCTTTCCGTTCTCGCCGGCAAAGTCCGACTGCTCCACGGCTTGTTTGAGATCGCCCAGCACACCTTGCAGCTCGTCGAAGGTCTGACGGATCTCGGCAACGTCCCTGTCCATGTTCTTCAGAGTGTTCGTGAAGGGCTTGGCCATTAGGTCGAAGCGCGTCTTGGACAGATTGTAGGTCAGCTCGGTGCTGCAGACGAACACGCGGGCCACCTCGCCGGCATTGGCCACCATGTTGTCCACGGGTCCAGCAATGATCAGGGCGAAGGCCACCGCCCGCAGGTACATGGTGCCCGCCCTGCCCGCCAGCTGCACGAAGGTTAGCATGACCAGAGTTCGGATGCTGCGGCTCAGCGCGAAGGCTATGCCTGTCAGCAGGACCAAGCCCGTCAGTAAGATCGGATTGACGCTATTCCGGGCCAGGGTGAAGTTCATCGCCACCAGCTTCCACAGCAGGTAACCAGTGACCAGGCCCACCACGAAGCTCACCATCTGCCGGACACGCCGGAGCCGGGTTGTTTCCTGGCTCTTCGGTGCATGGATCAGGCAGTAGATGGGACGCCAATGCCAAATCAGAAACATGTCGCAAGTGAAAGTGAATATTTCTGGGCAGAATTAATACTTCTGGGCAAGTATTGCAGGAAGTTTGTTCCAAAGGTTGCCTCAAATATGGAATATTATTACTTGTTACCTGTTTTTTATTTAACTCAGGGTTAGACCTTAGACAAAGAGCCTTGAAAGTCAAAGCAGCTGCCTTCGTTCTTAACTGTTTACAGTTTAACGAGAATAAGTATTCAGGCATTTAAATACCCTAACCTATTTGTTGATATTTAAGTATTCCTTTAATTAAGGAGAACCTTTACTGACCACTTCCTTGGCTATTTCAACCACCATCAAGCCACTTACAAGAAACCCCTTGAGAGGGTGAATTAATGCCAGAGCAGAGCAGGCAGCTTGACTTTGGGAGTTGGCCAGAAAGCCAGAACCAGAACCAGGACCCCCCAGACTAGCAGCCTGTAGCCGAGACCACTTTTCGCCAAGTAAGAGAATGCGAGAACATTCAGTTTAACTCCGTCTGCCCCCCGACTCCGACTCCAAGTCCAACTCCAACTCCAACGGGTAATCCAATTATAATAGAGCTGGACGCAGTTGCCGAGCACCTGCCCCACTTGGGGGGATTCTTCTAAAATATAAAAATTGATTACATGCGTGTCTGTCTCCCTTTTGTCCACACACTCGTCTTGGCTGCGATCCCAAAAACTTGTTTGTTTTGGTTCGCGCGCCGGCGAGCGTTTAAAAATTTATGAACTGCAGTCAACCGATAAAAGATGGATGGCATTGCATCCATGCAGGAGGTGGAGACACACCTCCAGCTCCAACAGCTCCTACAGCTCATACAGCTCCACCAGCTCATACAGCTCCACCAGCTCACTCCGAAATTGGTGCAGTTGCTCAATGTCATCGCGCTCGGCGGTGTCACTCGCTGCATATTAAACAGTTTTTGAGATTCAGTCCCAGAGGCGGCACTTCATCAGCTCCAGCTTCCAGTGTGTGTGTGTGCTGCCAGTGCTAAAAAATTGATTGATCCTGCAGGAGGGGACTGTTACGCCTCCTCCTCCACCTCCTTTGTAGTGACGACATCATCCGTAGACATAGACGACGAGACGGGGCGTGGTCTGGTCTCAGGATGCTCGACGCACGCATTAAAACAATTTAAAATTCCCAAAGACCGAAACACTAGGCATTGCTGCTACAGTGGGTGAAAGTGCCTAAAGTCAGTGGAGGGAGTAGGATTGGGTCCTCCTCGGCTGCCAAAGTAAAAAGGTTCCATTTGGATAGGTTTATTTTGGTGACACGGCGGAATGAGAGGCTGAACTGTGGGCGAGATAATTTTATACACTTTAATTAAATATTTACAAAATATCAACTTCCTATTCCAATATCCCTAACAGAGCAAAGTAACTTGAATAGTGTCTGAGTAATTTTATTGGTAGAGATACACCCACCACACCCACTGTACCATTACCATGGGCGGTCGAGGCTGCTGGCTGCGCAGACTAGGACCTGCTCTTGTAAAGCTTTAAATGCATTAAATTGTCAAAGCGATGGCTATGCTAAAAGTTTGCTGGCCATAAAATTGCATGCCACAGACAAAAAAGGAGTCCGTGTCGCCCCATCATCCGTCGAAGGCGGTGGCTCCTGGATCCCATCCGAACCCCCCTTGGATACCATGTGCGATTCCCGAACCGATGCTGGTCAGTCAGTCAAGTCCGAAGCCAAATGAATGATGAATTGCCTGTCACTTGCAATTTTTGCAGACGGACGAAAACACAGAACAAACCGATCCCGACGTTGGATGTTCGTTCGTTCGTTCGTTCCTTCGACTTGCCAGCTTGTTTAAATTTTTCATGTTTTTCTAAGCCCCCCCACGGCCCCCGTTTGGCTATAACTTGTGGACCTGGTCCAGACACGGCTACCAAAACGCTGGCTGACATGCCGAGTGCTTTCATGGAATTTGCGTTTTAAAAAGGCGGCAACGTTGACATCCTTGTCATTGTCTCCTCCTGTCGGCCACTTTTGGTCGAGAATGTTTTGCTTTGGGTCCCGCAAAAATTCACAAATTTAATTGGGTGAACATCGAGGGGCACGGCAGCAGAGCCAGAAAATTATGAAATATTTGTATGGCAAAATATGAAGCAGGTAAAATATTTTCCGCACAGGAATAGTCGGTATTTCAAGGCAAAAAGAAACGTCAGAAATGTCTGTGACTCAAGGGGAATATCATAATAAGTAAGCCTCCATAAACACACTCGCAAAGTTTGGCCCTTAAATAATTCCTCATAAATCCAGGAATTAATCCACGGTCCTCATATGATTGTCTATGCAAAATTAGCCCATTTGCCCGAATGGCATTCATCAAAGCTGATAGTGATAGGACCCCGAGCATGGACATTATGTCCATGTCCGTAATGAAATGACTAAAGATCCACTAAAAATTGATTGTCTGTCTAGTTGGACTGTTGACTCTGGGGGGAAGTGGTGGAAATAGGGCCGGACATCATTAGGAATGCAAATAAATACGCCCGGAATGTGTGGAAAATTGTGAAACATTTTAAAATGCCGCAGCGGATGAATTTATGGCGCCTATCTGGCTATTTGGCCTGTCAAAATTCATCAGGGTCCATCAAATGCACTTCCCAACCAGCCACGCCCCCAGGCATGCCTAAATAATGACAATGAAGGCCGGATTGGGGAGAGAGTGAAAGCTCTCACTGGCGATAAGGCCCTTTGGGGATCACACACATTGGTTGGTATCAGGCCTTCCCCGCGAAAATCCCCCCCTGAAAATGCTGCGTCTGCATAAATTTTCCAACTCCAAAATGAGAACTCGCACACGAATGCCGAAAAAATAAAACCGAAATTAAATTAGTTAATTAATGCAGCAAAGCAAAAAAAAAAAAAAACAAAAATATATAAAATAAGGTAAGCCGGGGGGAGAGAATCGGGGTCACCCATCAATCATGGGAGCAAGGGTCGCCGGCTCACGCGTGTGTCAAATATTTTTGGTCTACCGAGCCCGTAGATTGCTTTCGCTTTCACTCCAAAAAAAACGCACAGTCGTCAATCCAAATCCGAGCCCCAATCCCGAGAGCCATTCCTCTTGACATTTCCAATTGGCCAGGGAAGAAGTATTCACAAATTAGTTGCCCACATGTGTCAGGCAAAGGTGATTAAGCGGTTGGCCCAGGCCGAAAATTATCCATAAGCACTCCGAAAAAAAAGAAGAAAAACACACATAATGAAAGCCAAATCCAAATAAGTTATGCAAAGAGGCAAAGTCACAGCCGAATGTATCAGATTTCGCGCTTTGCGGTTATATCTCAAATTTGTGCTGCCTTTTTTCTGTGTTTAAACACGCCCTAAGCCTAAAGGTAAACATTGGATTTCCATTAGCTAACAAGGGTTAACTTGGCCGAAAAAAAAACAGCAACAAAAATTGGCCAAGGAATGTGAGAATATGGCTTATGCGAATTTTGGAAATACTCTGAAAATGGGAAAGATAAAAAACATTTTCAGATAATAATTGAGTTAAGCCATTTAATTTCGTTGGGAATTTTTAAGACATTTCAGACTACAAATTTGTTAAGCTAAATAAACCAATTAAAATAGTTTACCCTTCTTAATTTATTGAACTTAAATTAAAATCCAGCTTCAATTAGATTTTAAAATAAAGTTCCCCTTGTAGAGATCATATTTTTTACATTCTTTAAATCGTTTCTGTTTTTTATCCCCAGCGGCCATCTAACCCTTTCGGGGGCTTTGCATTAATTTCTGCCGCCCGCTTTTTTGCAGGTGTTTGGTTTTTGGTCATGTGAAAATTTGCATAAAGCAAAAACAAAGTTTGTTCTGCATTTTTAATTAATTAATTAAAAGCAAGTCGCCGGGGCCAATAACGAGGCTATCAACGGCAACGTCATCGTCCTAATCAACGTCATTATCGTGGAGAGAGACCGAGACCCATGCAAATATTTGTCTCCTCCGCCTTTGTCAGATTGTCTCGCTGCGGCTGGGCCCTTCCATACCCGTTTGCATATGCATGAACCTAATTTTAATTAATATTTTATTATCTTAATTATGCATCGCACCTTGCCGCGTTTCCGCTCGCTTCCTCCTCTGCTGCCAGCTGCACCCTTTCGGCTGAGTTTTGCGTTTAGTTTTCGACCTTTTGCCTAACAAATTATGGCCATAAATAAAGTAAACGAGTTAAGAGTGGTTTTGCGTGTTCTCTCCAGAATGCCCATTCGCACTGACTGCCTCTATTTCGCTGTGTGTTTCTGTGTTTTTGTTGTTTGTCTCGGTCTCGTCTGGCTTTTTGTCTAGCCGCGGTCTGGCGGCGCTTGGCTAATGTCATTTTCATACTGTAACGAAAAAAAAGGGTTAACACGTTCCGAAAGCATTGCGCCGAGTGCAGGCAGCGTTAATTTCGGCTGATTTATTGGTTTTATTAGGGGTCTAATTGGCTTAAAGGGTTAAATGGATGTGAACAGGTGTGGGCGCTCACCTAGCTCGGCTTTGCAAGGGAACGTTAGATGAGGAAAAATAGCCGAAATCGAATGGAAATTTATACTAAAATCTACTTCTTTACTTAACCCATAGATAAAGCTATAGTTACTCTTATGACTGCACAGTGCCTTCCGCATTTTTTTTGGGCATTCATCATTTCCAGCTACTTCCAGTGGCCTTTCGCTGAAGACAAGCCTCTACTCGAGTTTCAATAACAAATATATATCTATGGATATGGAGTTCGATTTCATAACTCATCTGTGGCCACAGACTCTCACTTTTCTCTCGCTTTTTGCCGCCTGCTTTTCTCACACACATTAGCATTGGAAATCCATTAGGGGCGGCGAGGGCGTGGTGATGCTGGCACGCCACAAATGAGGCTTTGCCACAAACGAAAGTTTGTGTAATTTATTACAAATTAAAATAAATCAAATATCGAAAATATCGAAAATGGACTGGGACTGGGGCGGAGCGATAAATCTGCCGCAGAGCAGGTGATTCAACGCCAATGTCTCTATAAGTTACAGAAAAACAACCAGAGATAGGCGTCATTTGCATTTTGAGTGGAATCATAAAAATGATAAACATTAATTTCTTTATTTTCCGGAGAGCAGAGGAAACGATTTGTCAGTCGGGGAAAACAAACCACAAATATTTGGCTTTAAATGTAAATGCATTTCCAACGGAAAGCCCCCTAATAGCAGATAACCGCTGGGGTAAGGTAACTAAAACAAGTTTTATATGGCCGAAAATGGAATTTAGTATGCCCGGGATGCCGGGGAATAGCTGTCATAAATGCAAATGCATCTTATCGCGCCATTCTAACCGGAAAATTCTCCACAGGAAAGACATTTTCTCTGGCGAGAGTGGTCAACCTCTCAGCGGCAGCTGCCATCGAGACGATGGAAATTCAATATCAGGGGATACCATAATGGACCAGCGGCGCCCCAATAGATATGTTTACACTTTTATGCGCCAAACAAAGGGATATTCTCAAAGAGCAGAACAATGGAACGGTACCGGGGCGTAAAAATCTCGGTGAGAATGAAATTTCAACACTTTAAAGGCGTTTTGAAACCATAAATTCCCACTGCAGGCCAAGCCAAATGATTCCAATGTATGTATATGCCATAAATAGTATGCATATAAAGACGGAGATCGGGTCAAACGGTTCTGGCTGTGCAACTCCTACTAAGTTTATGCGTGGAATTTCATAAAATAGAGAAGGTACTTATCACTGTGGCCTTTTACGGAGTTGAAGATTTCAGAACGATGGTGCGATACATTAAAAATAATAAATTATAGAAATTAATAAATGATTGTAGGTAAAAATCTAAAGAGCTCAGGGATATAGTGATCCATTCAGCTTGCTTTAATAATATTAATATTAATATCAAAATGTTGGCTTTATTAGAGATACCTTTCTTTTCCAATAATATTATTAAGTGTTCTGTTAAATTCATGAATTTATGTTCATGTTCATGAACTGAGTTCCGCACAACTGCAGTTTCTGCTCCAACGTTTATCAAAAGCATTTTATAACTATCGCGGCGAGGCAACGAACTTTCTGGGCATAAATCAACTGGATACTGGCTACAACTCTGTTTGTTTATGCTTTTTGCCCGAGTTTTGTGCTTTTGTCCGTTTGTTTGTTATGAAACTGCGGTTCGTCATGCTGTGACCATTCTGAAATTGACTGACAGAACGGACCCCACGTCGGGGCGGAATGAAGCAGAACCACTGGGCATCGAGTTCGAGTCGGAGTGCGAGTCCGAGCTCTCGGCTGGAGGAGGAGGAGTAGCTGCCGCCTGCGAAATCCGACAGAACCGCAGACTAATTAAATTAATTGAGGTGATTTTTGTCACAGATACCAGATACACCCGATATGCCGTTACCCGTTGCCCGCTTTGGCCATTTGTAAAGTGTTGTCCCGATCTCAGGGCTTAAGCACGGTACAAAAAATATGGTTCGTCGCTTTATGGCGCGCAGCGCGTATTTTTTAAAACGATTTTGCGCTCATATCGTAAAATGTTGAACGCATGTAATCCATCGATATTAATGACTGGCCATATTTTTTTGCTCGCCCTCGCCGGTTTGATTGAATGGTTATTCATATTTTTTTGTGCTGCAGAACACCGGCTTTGTTGTGCAGCGCCTTTGTTGTTCCTGTGCGTCCTCCATTCGGAATGATTTTACATTGTGAAATGCGGCCTGCTTTTTGTGATCCCAGCTGTAAAATGTTAAATGAGTGCAATCAGAATTTGGCGTTCATTAAAGGGGTCACAAGGAGTCACAGAGTGGCCTACCTGTTGTGGCTGTGCAGAGGAGCGAGCTGGAGGAGTCTTGGAACTGATTTTGTCGATTGCCAAGTTTAAATTCTTCTTATGTGGGGGAATATATAAAGAAAATATCTCTTTAGTTTATTATAAAACATATGGTTTGTTGAAAAATAAAGCAGAAACATTGCTAGCAAGATGGCGATTCAAATTTATGGGAGTTACACATCTTACTTTATTTACTAATTCCTTTTGTAAAGAAACTTGAATAATAACAAAGCTTTATTAACCCTAAATTTCTATCAAATAAAGCCTAAATCTTTAACTACATAATTTTATTAAACTAAATAGGATAGAAAGGGATATGAGAGATATATACTGCTTTTGTTGGGGGCCTGAATAATATATCCAGCTGTGTTTAAACAATAGAAAATCTCAATTTTCAACACAACGCCCAGATATTGACATTACGTGGCTGCGTGTGCTTTCTATTTTTTTTTTTTTTTGTCACAATTTTGTGTAAACGCGTACTAAATATTTAACAAGCTATTAAACCGACGTCAACAGCATTGCAATGAATAAATAATGCCCCGAATGGCCGACAATCGCCGGTGACCATGACTGCCCGACTGCCGGCATTGTGGACTGTGCAAACACATTTTGCAGATGCAGCGGCCGAAACTAAGGTGGCTTAGAGCTGGGATAATGCTGATGTGGGTTCGATAGTTTAGGAAACGAAAGGGTTTTCCAGATTATGCAACCAGTTTAATTATTAACAAAATCTTTTAATAACATTCCTTTGATAGAACCAGCACGTTTAATTCAAAATGATAGTGCCATCGATTGCCCATCAATTTCGGTTTGTTTAGAGTTGGCCACCACCGGATTCCGCTCACATCCCGAGTACCGTTGACTTTTTCGAGCTTCACCAGCTCAATGGGTGGATGATAATGACGGCGAACACGAGCAGAAGGAGTTTGGGCCAGAAGCCACGGACATGGCCATTTGAGGTCCGGGGCGATTGTCAACTGTTGTTGTCAATTACGTTAACAAAACACGGCACCAGGGCTGAAACTAGAGCAGAATCGGCAGCAGGAGAAGCCAAAGGAGTTGGAGTTGGAGCTCTGAATGGTCCAAAATTTGTACGTCACAGCCAGGGATCCGGACCGGAACCGAAGCCCGCAACTACAGCCAGAGCCAGAGCCAGAGGCAAAGCTAAAGCCAAATCCAAAGCCATGGCCAAAAACAAATGCAAAGCAGCCGCTAAAACAAAGGGAAGCCCTCGCCGGCAAAGGAGAAGAAGGAGGAGTTGGAGTCCATGTCCATGGTCATGTCAGGCGTTTAATTGGCATTGCCATTCGGTATGTGTTATTAACGATTTGTGGCGTGCAAAGGCATTTGTCAATGTGTCACAAAAATGAACTCTGCAGGACAGCAAGAGCAGGGTAAAGTTCCTTATCAAGTATACCAAAGAGATCTTAATACACTGGATAAATATAAACAAAAGTATTTTCTTTCTTTTTAATAGAATACAAATAATAAGTTCTATTTTTCCCAGTGCTACTTTTAATCCACAGAATATCATCCCCAGCGGACTGGAGTTTTGGCGTCGTCTGCATAATCTGAACTCGAAAGTGACCTTTTTAATTAAAAGCCAAAGTTGGGGGACTTGCAACAGTTCGTGCCGCATTCGCATGCTCGAAATTGCAACACCGAAAATTACATGGACATGGACGCCGGGCAAAGGACTTGCGGCGGGGGCGCCTCCAGAAATGAGAAATGAAGTCAGCAAAGGAAAAAGCCAAAGGGGACTGCGGGAAGCGGTTATCTAATGTCTGGAGGCAAAGGGTCAAGCTTAGGGCAGCCCAACAGTCACGCAGAGCTTGGCGAGCGGTAAAAGTGTTAATAAATATTCGGCCAAAAACCAGACTGGGCCAGCGCCAAATTAAGACAACTTCACGCCGTTGCCGCTGCTCGATTTGCAAATAAATTTGTTCAATTCCCTCTCGACGGGTTTTATATTTTATAAATTGTACAGGGGGAGACCTGAATCTGGATCTGGACAGAACCGACTTGGCCAGAACCCCGGTAGAATCGTGCCTGAGACGGAGCTGACTAATTAGACGCGTCACCATTGCCGATTGGCTTTCCATTTCGGCTTTTCCAATTGGCCCGCCTAATGAGCCGCCGCCGGAGTCGGCGGGGGTCGTGGGGGTCACAGCGCCCCCCGTGCAACTAATTGGCATTTGAGCCGGCCTGCAGGTAAGTGCACTTTTAAGGCTGCTCGCTGCTCGCTACTCGCAGATTAGCTGACGGTTTGCCCCCTCTGTTTATGCAAATTGCCGGCAATACTGTCCATGGGAATTGTGAAGCAGCCCGAACGGGGGAGATGACTATTCGGGCTGAGAAGACAACGTCAGGGTGTTCTCGCTTTAAGGGGTTAATGGTACTCGGAAATAACTTGCAAACTTGCCACTTAAAACACTCGAAAGGGGCTGAGTTTTCTTATTTTTTAAACCATTCGTTAAATAATTTTTTAAATGGAGGTAAAGGTTGAGTTTTACTTATAAATAACATATCTTCAATATATTTAAAGATCAACTGTTGTACTTCTTTTGGGCCCAGACTTAACTCTTTATCCCAACCCTATTTAATTAAGAATCCATTGGGCCGAAATGCTCCTTCTTTATTGCCACATAAATAACATAAATAATATCCGTTTGTTCCACGAACGTTCCCTTGTGCTGGCCATTTGTATTTAACATATCATTCATATAATATCAATTAGTTGCATATGTGTGCCGCCAATCTCTGGCCTGTCCTTTGGACCCGCCTGAAAATTATTGGCAGCAGGACAGGGACTGGCATGTTGTCCGTTTGGCTTCCCCATTTTTTTTTCTGTTTTCCTCTTTTTTTTTTGCTCTCTTATTATTATATTTTTCCTCTTGCCAAGTGAGTGGCGAACGGGAAACGGATGAAAGCTCCAATCGATTGGCATACGTCTGTTTGCTGGCCATTGATGATGGCTAGTTGGGGGTCGGTTTGGGTGATCGGGGTACTGGGATGGGGCTAGGACAGGGACAGGGACGATGATGACAACATCGATGGGGGCACGGGCACCCAGCTCCTCGGCTTTTGTTCTCGCCAACCTCATTTCGGTTGCTCGCACACAAAAAGCTCATTTTATGGCAATTTCTGTGTCCTGCCCTTCCTTGAACGGTCCTGGAAATGAATGATATTTAACGAGCAGTGAGTTGTGTGTCGGATAAACATTAACGTCTCATCCGGGTCCAAGTTTCGACAAAGAGTTGCTCAAGAAATATATAAAGGAGCTCCTGATTCGATATATTAAAAAATATGCTATTTACTGGTTCTTGTCTTCGAACATTAAATCAATGCACTCCCTCCCTGATTGGACGCAAGACAATTTCCCTGCGGAAACAACTAGGATTCCATCTAATTATGCATGCCATCAGCGTGCCAGCTGCTGCCCCATCCAGCGATTTTCGGGGATTGTTAGTTTTTTGGCTTAACCTTTTGCCAATTTTAAATTGGCTTGGCCGGGGTTGGGACTGGAGTCTGGGGTCTGGAGTCTGGAGTCTGGGCCTGGCCAAGTTCAAATATGCACAAACATTTGTTCAAAGGCTAAAGATTTATCTCGCCTCTTGTTCGCTAGACACCCTGTGGTGCCTGACTCCTGTCTGCTTCCGTTTCGTGCACAGGTCCTCTTCTTGTTATTTTTTCCTTTTTTTTTTTGTCTCTTTGGCGGGGGAGCCCCTTTTTTCTGTTTTTGGGGCATTCATACGAGCGCCGAGCGATACAAATCGGTGAATTTCAAGTGCAAAACTTGAATATGCAATTGCATTTTTGCACGTTCTGCGGTAGCTTCTTTGGCAGTACAGTGGGCACAGCCAATTGATGGACTTGGGAGCCAATGTTTTTGTGTCTAAAGTCTTTGGGATTTCCATTTATATTAAAATATTCCCCTGAAATCTTGATTAATTTCTCTTATTCAGAGTAGGGCGTGCTTCAGAGCTTTAAAGAAGATGTATTTGGGGCTTAAGAAAACGGTTCTATTAGGAAATGTAAGATAAAGCAGATATAGTATAAAATAGAGATAATATTCCTACATACTATATATGAATATCCGTAATATTTACTAGAAAATTAAGTAAATAAATAAATTAATTAAAATGTAGGAGAAATTCATCACTTAAAGGTACTTTGGCATAACAAAATATGCTCTCCTGTATTAGAATCGATAATCCCTAATATTTTACAACTTTCCCTAATTAATTACATTTAAAAGAACTCACCTGAAGAGTCGTTTACCTGTGCAACAGGCCTTATTCCACATTGCATGCTCCTTTGTTAGATCAGAACATTTTTCGGGGATTTCTTTGCCCTTCCAGCTCCCTCCAGCTCCTACCAGTTCCTACCAACTCCCAGCTGGCGAATTTGCATATTCACGCTGCGGATTGAAATCAGAAACAGTGGGTGCCGAGCCAGCCAAAAACGGGATGCAGTGACACCGCGGGGAGAGTCCTCCTCCGCGTTGTCCTCCGAGTGGAATCGATGAGTCGCCATCGAATCGCGAGGAGGAGAAAATGCAAAATGTGCCTGCTGGGCAGATGGAAGGAGCTAGAAATCCGTCCGGAGTCGGGACTGCGAAGTGAAGCCAGGCAAACAAATTCAAAAATGTTTGGTGAATTTCAATTGCTGACAAATTTGCCAGAGAACTGGAGGTGAATCAATGAATGGCGACGGCTCTGTTGATAATATTATTAGTACCCGGTGAATGGCAAATTGTCCTTGAGGATATAAATGGAATTTGAAATTATTTTATCAACATTTTTGATTGCTTCCAGCCGAACAATCAGTTGCGGGGAACGAGGCGAACGGATGGATGGATGGATGGCAGTCATTGACTCTGATGGACGCTCATTGGCAGTCCGGACGAGGCACTCGGCATGGCCCTAATAATATGCACAAAAGTTATGAATTCCCACACAGCACAATGGCAACAGCAATATGTTCCATGGACTATGGAAATGATAAATTTCAGAGTGCCTCCCTGCCACCCGAAATGAGTTTCAAGCTGGCTGGCCCTGGCTTCTATGCTAATTATTATTGCAAGGGCCCGAAGCAGGGGGATGCTGGCCAGGATTTTAATCTGAGCAGATAAGGAAATTGCTTAGAATTCTAAATGGACCGGAGGCCAAATGGAGCAGAAGTTATGCCCGAAATGGAGGACCCACGCCACGGGTTCAGGTGTTAAGCTGCCGATGGATATTTAAATGGGTTGAGTTCAGTTCACCGCTGATTGAAATAAAGTTGACAATTCGGGGGGAGCTCATCGTGGCCGATGAAGCATCGATGATTCTGAAGGGGATTTCGCCGGAAATGGCTGCTCGAAGTGGCGGAGGAGCCGCGTAAATGAAGTGGTGCGGTTGAGGTTGCCGCTCGGTTTGGCGCTTTTCAAGTTCGTTGTTGATAAACTTAATGGAGGCTGTTGGCTTATCAAGAGCTTGAAATTGAAAGAAGCTGTTGAATACTAAATGGTTTGGTTGGGCTTTGTGGGGCTAAGAAAATACAACAATAACTAGATGGGTTTTAAGGATTTTAAGTGCGGTTACTGTGTATATAATTTGTATTTATGGCATCTTGGGGATTAAAACAATGTGTCTGGCATTTGCACTCTCAACCAAAATGCAACCAAAGCCAAAACATTGAAATCCCATAATTCTGATAAGATTAGGCACTCAAAAGATTTCAATAAAAATCCCATCTTCACACCGCTCTGGCGCTCTGGCACTCCTCCGGCTCGCCTCTCACCTGCCCGAGTCAAGCACTCTTGTCTGGAATTAAAATTTAACAAGCAAACACAACAAAATAACCAAAAATAATCTTCACAAAATCCCAATATACAGAAACCCATCCGAAGCATCACTCAGCCGCACACTTCAGTCTCTTGAATGGAGTTCTAAAACTGAGCAAAAAGTCAGTTGAATATGTGAAGTCTTATTGATTTGCACTGAAAATGCAATTTTCCGTTGGCATTAAGAGCCATTTTTGCGGGCTGGAAAAACCAGCCAGGGGTATGGAGAGGGATATGTCTGTGTGAAAAGCTTTTTATGGCTGGCATTAATTTTGATTTTCCATTTTGAAGCTTTCTGCATTTTGGCTAAATATTTTGCACTCGGCACTTGAGCATTTTCGACGTCATCGTCATCATCATCGTCGTCGTCGTCGTCTAATGCGGCATTAATTTTTGTCAGTTTTGTAGATTTTAGCTGCATTTTGGTTTTCGATTTTTATCAGCTCCCTGGACGCTCTCCTGGATGTGATATCTGCCGTCTATATCCTCCGACTTCGGTGCTCTGCATATTTGTTTTTGGCCTAATGCAAGGCAAACAAGGCTCTAATTTAAATGGCTTTTCCTCGGCAGCTCTCATCATCATTGCCAGTGTTATGACAGTTGAAGTTTTGACGTCGCCGTCGGCAAGGGGCATGGGGGAGAGGGTGTGTGCCGCCTGTGTGGAGTGTGGAGTGTGTTTTAGCAATTCATTGGCAAAAGACAAATACACATATGCAAATAGGCAGATGCGAACCACTCGAAAACTAATGTAGTATGCATACGTCCCTCACCTCCGCCACTTTACTCCAAAATGCCTGCAGTCGATTATAAATGGAGTGGCTCCACACACACGCCAATATACTATATATATATAGTATGTATATATGCTGGGCATGCAGGGAGGGCCAACATAAATATTCAATTTAAATTATTACTAAATTGGCTTTCGCAAATTTCCATTATGCACTTATTTCATTTTCGGTGACGAGAACGACGACGACTAAAAGCCTCGTCGTAGGCATTTTCAGTTCGCTTTCGGTTTGATCCTATACAAATACGTATATGTATGTATATAGTATGTGAGTGCCAGAGTCGTCCTGCCATCAATAAGCAATTTAATTTGTCAATCGTTGCTCTCTCTCTCTCTCTGCCTCGGCACACAATCAACAAAATCCATCAGCTGGATGGCCGGCATCTGCCTCTTCTTAACTTGGCCTTCGTCGGGCGGCAATTAAACGCCACCAGAGGCAGTTCGTCGAGAGCTGGGCTTGTAATTAAAGTAAACATGGTTACGCCCGCACACACAGACAGACACTCGCTCGGCATTGTCATAAAATTGCGCATATAAATTGCTTGTGCATGTATTTATGTTGATCGCATTAATAACGCGCATACGTCATGTGGTACAAGGATGCACTGGCCAACTGGCCAACTGGGAAAATCAGAGCCCAACTACTTGCAGATCGGATTGGGATCATAACTGAATTTGTGTTGGGGCCAGTTAGCATAATTTAAGCCGGAAATTGCTAGCCTCGGGCTGGCTTATACCAAGGCTTTGTTAATAAACTAAGGGAAGAGTTTAATTCCATATTCCATATGCATAAATATAAACAATTACTTCTCAAATAAAGCTCTACATAAATTTTTAAAAGCATAAAGGAAATAGTTCCAGTGCTTTAACGAACAAAGCCTTTTTCATCGCTTTCTATTTCCCTTTCAGCAACCCAGGACCCTGCCCCAAACGAGTTGATTTGCTTATAAACACCTGTAAACTTCGCCAGGCAACTGGACAAACAACGGGAGGTAGGACTACAGATAGGATCAGGGACAGGAGCCAGGACAAGGGTGTGGGATGTGGGAGGGCGAACAGATTTCCATGCACTTGCTGGGCATTTGATTTGTCACCCAAGGCGTGCAAATGATAATCGAAAAATCACTCAGCTGTGCGTGTGTCCACCTCCTCAGCCTCCCCATCTGCGACTCCGACTCCGACTCTCCTCTGATCCTTTGCATCCTGAGTCCTGGCTCCGACTGCCTGGCTGCCTTCCTGGGCGTCCTGGGTGTCCAAAGCTGATTTGTCTGGCCGCTTGACTGGCCCGCTCCTCGAACGTTTGGACCTCTGGTCTGCCTGCCTGCATTTCCGCATCCGGTTTTGGCATTTGACACCAAGGCCAGAGACGCACCAGTACAGAGTGAGAAAAATATGAGCTAAAGCTAAGAGTAAAGAAGGAATTCCAGCTAGAAATCAGCGTTCGAAAGTTATTTTCTTTGAGGGATTGGACATTTTCAAAACATTTTAATTAAAACTATCATTCTTCTTGGAGTTTATATATCAACTTTCCCCCAGTGTAGTCATAGTCAGAGACCAAGCTGGACCCTTCTGTAACTACAAAAGCAGACACACGCACGGCCACATTGGGGCAAATCTGCATCCTCCTCTTGGTCCTCTTGGTTTTTTTGAGGGGGGAAGCAAAAACTTAACTGCTCGACACTTGTTTTGTGGTGTGTTGCCATTGTCTCTGGCTTGTGCCTCCCCCTAGTCCAACTGGGACTTGTTACTGAGCCCCACCTAATGCCCCTGCCTAGCCCCAACTGGTCCCATAGAGCCCCTCAAAAATCTGAGCCTTCGCCGATAGCTGTTGAAGCACATGGTGACATGTGAGAGCGGAATGGAATTGGGTCCGTGTGGGCCCCCCTTTTCAATTGGGTCCTTTGTGATTTGGCCAGATGATGGAGACTTGGGGTTCTTGGAAATGGAGGCGTTCTATAATGAAGAGGTTGCCATAAACAGGGGAGAGACTGATATATCAGAGTACAGGCTGTATGCGTTGGCCTGTTTCGATTTTAATTGATTTTTTATCATTTTATCGAGAATCTAGGGAGTTCCTTTAAAATTCTTATTATTTAAGCCCAGGAAACCTGAAATTAAACCACCAAATTACTTAAGATCTTGGTGTAAAAGCTTGGCTAAGTAAATTCTTAAGTGCAGGGGTGTCAAGTGCCCTCGAGCGACGTTGGGATCTTCCTACAGTTCGACCACAAGATATATTCCTTCGAGGGCAGGATACAAATTTCAGCCAAACCCCCACGACTTCCACTCACAAATATCATAAATCCAGGGGAGCAACTACTAAGCTGTTGTTGCTGTGTTGCCTTGGGGGCATGTGGCAACTACAACTACCACTGCACATGACCATTGTGGCACGCCCCCATCTCTGGCCCCGCCCAAGTAATCAAAAATTATGGCAGAGAGCACAAATTTATGTGCCATTAACTCAAAGCGCCCCTTTCCACGGGAGCCCGGCCGAAACTTAGACGAAACCCAGAGGCGAGTTCATTACTTCAATATTTCAGGACAGACATCCACCGCCAGGATGCGTCTGCCATTGTTTTTTACGGGGGAAACGGCAAAGAGGAAGGAGAGGAGACGATGGTTTGTGATTAGGCGGGAACCTCGTTTAAATTAAAATTGCTACACGATAGAACATCGTTCCTGAAGCCAGCTCACAACTAGGAGGAGGAAGGAGCACGGGACCGGAGCTTTATTGGATTTTCAATTGTCACCAAGCTGGGCAAATATTTTCGGGTGCCGCTCTGCCGAAAACCAAAAACCGAAAACCCCAAAAACCAAACCGAACCCGCCTAAGCCCTGTTGGAGGTGGCCTACCCATGTTGTGCCCGCTCCCAATCCCCCAGCCCGCTGGCCCGAAAAACCACAAGTGAATGACATAGGGGGCCAGGCCAACGGGGGTTTAGGATTTGAGACTGCACTGGGAGAAATATATCTATCTATTGGTATCAAAGAAAAATCACATAGATATTTAAGTTAGTTAAGCAGTGAGCCTTTTTTGATAAAATAATAAATAATGTTAAAGGATACAGTTTAAGATTACAATTCAAAATAGCTTCAAATTCCTTGTAGTGTGCTGTCCATAGTGCCCCTCCATCCCAGCCAAGGACTGCGGTTCCTGCTAATGACGATTGCCGTTGTTGATGAGTCCTCGGGATCCTGTTGGGGGGACGGAGGGATAGTGAGTGGGCCGGGACTGCTGTGTGGCCGGGAAAAACCTTCATTGATATGTTGCCTCTCTGTTCGCAGAGCTAGAAAATTTCATTTCCCCGGCCACCGTCGCCCACATACATAACATAGTTCAAGTGAAGTTATTCGGTTGCCAGAAAATGCTAAATTAAAAGCAAATTATTGTGTTTAGTTTTCAGCCGACCGAACGAGGCCAAATGTCCTGCCGTGGGATCCTGCTTACCCTTATGTTAATTACTCGAACTCCCAGGCGCAGGGAACTTTGTTTGTTTGCGGGTTTGTTTTCGCTTTTTCTCCAAGGTAAATAGTTTCAGTTGTTTGCATTTGGCTTACCTTTGTGTGCTTTGGCGGGGGAGTGGGCGAGTTTTCATCCTCATTCACATATGTACGCTTAATGTTGACCTGACCGAAGTTCTTAATTAAGAGATGGCCAGAATGTGAGTATTTGTAGCACAAGCCGAAGTAAATTGCGGTCCAGTAATTCTGTTATTGTTAAAGTGCAAATTTTCTGCAGAATTAAATTTAACGGAAAATGAAAGCCTGGTTGAGCTGAGCAAATATTTCTTGTTATTTTTCAAAGAGAAAATATTATTAAAGCTCAATCACGTTTGTGAAATGGAATAATTTAGATTGTGGTTTTTCTTATCAGAAACAGAAATGAATATTCCCATCTTAAAGTGAAGAAAAATTGAGAAAATACTTTCTTTTAATTTATGAAAACAGCAAAAAAATATTATTTTAAATAACCAAGGATAATTTTTATTTAGAATTACCTAACATTTTTCTCGATAAGAAAACCTTTTTAAGCAGCTGTATTTTTTGGCATTAATGGATAACAATTAATTTGTAACAACTGAACAGTAAATCTAAGGCTCTCTCCGACTACATTTCTTTCCATTAACCAAACAGTCTTGTACTGTTCCACCCCGTGACTTTATTTGTTCATAAAACAACCCCAGGACTTGTACCCTCTACCAGGCAGTCACTCACCTCGGGCTTGACCAGCATTTCGCACATGGCCAACATAAAGCTCTTACATGAGGAGCCATCGAGTCAACGACCTCGAGGCGCGATGCGTGAGTCCAAAGGATAACCAATTATGCGTCGTCTGGCACATTACAGGATCCCTTCCCCCAGCTCCTGGTGAAGAAAAACTCATTAAAACTGCATGAATATAATTTTCGTTTGATTTATAAGCGCTCATCTGCGCCAGAGTAGTTCGTTCTCTGGCATATGCTTCATTGGGGGTGCCAAGTTATCTCTCTCATGGAGACAACCTCCTGACTAACCGCATCGATGGCAATTTTCCTACATTATTCGCCCATTCGGAACAGAGACCGGAGAGACCGGAGAGCGAGTGGTCCCGGGAAGAGGGAAATCAATTCCATTAGGATTATGAATGCAAACGTCAGGAAGCTGCGAGCCATAAACGCGCTTGTGTGCAAACATTTAAGAAGACGGACTCTCGGGGGTTACGGGTTCAGTTCGGGGGTTAAGCAATAAGCATAATGCACAACCCTCCCCGCCAAGACAATAATAAACATAATGATCCGCGCTGAATCGCGCCAAAGCGTCCGAGAAAAATGGAAGTGGTCACCATCCAAGCTCACATCCTCCTCTTAGCCTCCCAGCCTCCAGAACCCTGCAGCAAATCCTTGACGTCCTTTGTCATATTTTACGGCCAAAACTTCGGCGTCGTCTGCCTCATTACAGCTCACATTGATAATTATGCAATGGATTTCGGGTATTTTTTTGGGGGGGGAAGGACCGACGACCCCAGAGGGTGGAACGTTGCAGCTGAGTCCTCTTCCCAGAACTGACAGCCAAATCCTGTGCGCGTGTCGGCATTCGGGTATTGCGGCATTGTGCAAGCATTTCCGGTCCAGGGGATCCGCCATAAGGGATCCAGGGAGCCAGGAAAGCCCAACCCCCAAGAAGCTGTTGCATTTAATGGTCTTAGAGGGTGCGAGTGAGCTTGAGTGCGGTGTGCTTCGGGCCACTTCTTGCTACGTTTTTGAGTAATGGCCAACTGTGGCTGACAACAGATGCGGATTTGCGGAATGGAATGCATATGGGCACCGCGCAGAAATTTCCATAAAACGTCGTTCAGTCAGCGGCAAAGGTTGTGTCCCCCCTCGCTCATTTTTCACGGCTTTTCCGTGGCGTTTCCTTGGGGCGATGACACTCAAGAAGGTGGCGGTTTATTCACCTAAAAAGATTCCCTTAGTTAGGGGCGGGTTACATTTATTTTGGTTCAAGGCAAGTCGTTGTAATAATACTTTAGTGAGGAGACCTGCAAATAATTGGGAATGTGAACTAATTAGGTATGTGCTTCTTTAATTTACGTCCTTATTCCTCGTAGAGTTCATGTGGCGCATTCTTAATTACACTTCCGCTGGAACATATTTTCCTTAAAAGAATCATATTTATTTTCTTGAGACTAGAATGCTTCCAGGGAGACCAAGCACATCCCTTCGAAGGTGTCTGAATCCTTTTTGGTTAAGCTCATCATCTCAGTGCTTCTGGACGAGGTTTAGAGTTCCGTCCGCCGCTGCTTTATAAGCTTCCTGCTCGCTTTTGATATATGAAGCGACAAGTGCTGGGCAAGTAAATATGACGCCAGTGCATTACCCCCGCTCCGACCTGGCTCCATCAACATTTTTGGGATCATTTACATAAACCCATAAAGTTTAACTCGCATTAGTCGAGAGAGCAGCCAAGTGCCCGGGAAGGATGCCGTGAAGGACGACGGGGGCTTAGTTGCCCGTGGCAAATGCAATTCGCTGTAACCCCGGCAATGAGGCCAATAAACAAATACACTTGCCGCCGTCGCGGGGAATAACAAAAACCGGCAAACAATAAACAAGCCGAGACTGAGACTCACTTTCAGCTTTACGTTTACGTATACATATATTTATCCCGCCAAAGGGGGCAATCGGGGAATCCCCAGCCACCTGGTGTCGCTTACTCCCCACTCCCGGGCGCCACGTGTCAGTGAGACGTCGCTTGTTATTTTAAAAAATTTAAACACCCATGAAATAAAATATCCCCCGCAGACGGGGCGGGCGGCAGTTGAGGTATTGTGTATTGAATGTAATAGGAAAATGTTTTTCCACGACAGCCGCTCGGCAGCAGTCCCCGGTGTCTGGAAAATTGGATCAGGGTCTGAGGCGGGAAAAGGTGCAATCCGGAGAGTCATCGCTCGAGCTGAACCCCAGATTGGGATTGGGAATCATGTCCAGACACACATGTGGAACGCTGCGCGGCGGCACAGCTCACTTAACAAATGGAACCGAGCTATATATAACTATGGCTCTCAGATATAGGGGTTGTCAGCAGTTTATAGTGCCCGCAGAGCGAGAGAGAGTTCAAGGACTCGTCGAAGGGTCACATAATGAGTGGGTGAAGGGCAATTTAAAGGGAGGTGACTGAAAAGGGCCAAAAGGTGTCTTTGAATAGCTCCATTTCGAGGGAAGGAACTAGAGCGATTGGGCGAGTCATGGGGGTGAATAGTTGGTGGTGAAATATGTGTAGAAGCAGCCTTGGTAAATACTGGAAAATAGGGAAAATAGTATTAAAAATACATTATTTTATTAAGTGTTCTGTGACTACTCATTAATCTTCATTTTTCGTAAACTACCTCACACCCAAACTGTATCTTATATCTGGCAAGATTATTTTGCCGAGACTAGAGCTTATTTGCCAGCTATCTCTGACGAGGGTAAAAGCCGTGCATAATTAGTACGCCACACCTAGTGCTCCCAGCAGCTCCTAGCTCCTGTCTGCCAATTAGCCAACGACACTATTCCGAGGCAAGTCCTTCTAGCCTGCTTTTCTCTGATCAATTAGCTTTGATATTTTCGTGACACATTAATCGCCGGGGATTCGACTTGGACTCGCTGCTGTTGCTGCTGCTGCTGCTGCTGAGTGACGACAGGAAAAGTCGCCGGAAATGGTAGCGAAAATGAAACGAAAAGTTCGGAGACTGACTGGAACGCAGCTGCTTTGGCTGGCCTTCGATTTCCTTCGGCTTACGTAGCAGCGGCATAAACACATGTTGACAGAGTAAACAGGATTTCGATGCTAATGCCGGTGTCCTTCCCCGAAAGATTGCCACTCCTGCCGATGACCCCGAGGGCCAACTGCAGCGGTAACAAATTGGCAGATTAGCCGTTGACGTTTTCGCCCAAAATTAATGGAACCGAAACGACCCAAGGGCGATGGCTTGGCAACTCCTGGTTCCCGAGCTCCTCCACCTTCGTTAGTGTTTTTTTCCTCGCTTTGTGCTATTTACCGCATAATTTTCCGTTGCAGCTTTTCACTTAACGTACAACTGCACACATAATTTTATTAAAAAGCTCTCTCTCCCTCATGTGTTTTTCACAATTTTTCCAGCATATTTCGCTTTGTACACACATGGCCAGACCAGCCGAGCATAACTCACTCGCCAGCATTTCAATTGCAAAAAAATTTTAAACACACTGCCACATACCTTCATTTGCGCTCAGTATAAATAGTTCAAAAGCGAGGCGAAATTAAATAGAATTTAGTAGGTTTATTATGAAAGCATCCAGCAAACACGCAAACAGCTAAAAAAAAACACGAAAAGGAATTATTTGCGGCTTGCAGCGGGGCGAACTCGTAATAAAAAGGAAAAGAGTCGAATGAAAAAAAATGGAAATTGATAACGACCTAGGGGCTTGTCGGTAATGAAAAGGGCCCGACTTTGATGAGGTTACTAAAATATGTAGAAATAGGAGTGTCTAAATAAAAAAGGACTAGTAAATGGGAAGAGACTGTGTGAAAATGTTCGAAAAATGTAAATTCTGCGAGGTGTTTTTAGTTGTTCTTATACAATTAATAATTCACATGTGAAATATATTTAAAGATAATGGTTGCATGCCCCTAAAAACGACTAAAATCATACATCCCCCTTTGTACAAAATAATGCATTTTATTCTATTATAAAATTTGTCTTGCGAGTCTTCTGTAGTTTTATTTTAGAAAGCTTGCTTTCTCTTTGTATCTTTCCCAAAAAATGTTTGTTTCTCACAGAGACATTAACCCAAATCGAATTGAAGTCCCGCAGAAAAATTCCAGTTCGAGGCTGCCTCAGATTGTTGCTCCATATTTCAGCTGCAGCTCCTGGGGGATCATCTTGCCGAGTCTGTCCAAAAGGATATTTCCCTGGGCTTGTTATTCAAATGAAAGCGACTTCAGCGAATCCGAGAGCGAGCGAGTCATGTCCCAAGGACTTTTACCCAAACATTTCCCACTTTATGCAATGAAGCGAAGCTCGGCGAGAGTGAAAAACAAAACAACATGTCAAAAATAAATGTACAAAAGACATTTCTGGTATATTTTTCAAATGAAATATTAGTTTACTTTTAGCGACGCCAGCGAGGCAGTCAAAGCGCTGACAGTTGGCGGCGGGGTGGTAGAGTGGGAAAAGCTGGAAAAGTGGCTGGAGAAGAGGTATTTGTCATTTTCTTTAAGGATTTCTGCAAAGCAAAGCACAAAACAAACAGGCGGCGGCGGCGGGGACTGGAGGAAGTCACGTCTCAGAGTCCAAAAGTCGCCTCCCGGTAATGGCTTTTGGTCTCGGGGAAAAGCGGCGGAAGAGCGAGCGGCGTGCCGGGGAAAGGGATGTGAAGATGATGCCACTTGTGTTCAAGTGCCGCAATAAACAAATTTAACGGAACCGAAGGAGACGGACGCCAACGATGGCCCCGTTAGGCGCCACCCGGCTACGTGATGAAGGTGAAACACGTAATATTATTAAGGGACTCGATCACGGACTCAAAGGATCCGAGCTGGGGTTACTCTGTTCTATCGAGGGATTTTAATATTGAAACAAGAAGGAAAGTTTTAGTCGAGTTCAATGGGCGACATACAATAATTTATTAATATATAGAAAATAAAAAAGTTGTATGTTTTATTCAAGCATCATTTTTATAATTGCTGCAGTAAGTAATATATAGTATTTTCCTGATTATATGACTTGTAAATTTCAAATTATAATTATGTTCTTGGAACAATTAAGTCATTTTGCCATAAAGTTTCCTTTATTTCCCTTAACCCTACAACGTCTTACTATGTTAACATTAAGCGCGGTTTAGTTCCGGCCAAGGTATCGACCGTCCGCCCCTTGATATTCCACTTAGAGTTACGGGCTGGCTTGGCCAAGAAATTAAGTAATTTTCTACACATAGTGAAGATTTTTATCAAAAGGGTTGCACCCGCCGACTTCCTCGGAACCCTGGCCCTGTGCTGACATATGTCACCATCGCTGGTCGAAGGCGAAGCCGTCGGAGCGTGTCAAGCGCTTAGATGCCGGGCTGTTGATAGCCGATGACCGCGTTTTAAATACCAGCACGTACCACTCGCCCACACGGCCATCCCCAGTCCGCTCCGCAGCCCCCTTCCGATGCCGATGCCTCCGCCCCTGTTGACATCAATAAATATTCGCGGACAAAAAGCGGTGCTCGCCTGCTCCTCGCCGCGCGGCAACCCTACATCATAATGCTGAAAAGCCATAAACGGCGTAATAAAATTCTGCACTGCCATATGTTCCCCAGCGGGCATTATTTTATTGAACGGAACGGAGTGGGTGGAACTGGAGCTGGAAGTGGAAGTGGAAGTGGATATGGCCGAGATCCGGAGGAGGTTGGCTCGCACCCGCGGACACAATTTGTAGGCGGCCTATAAAAAAAATATAAGTGAACCCCGCGAATCCGCGGCAACCACGGGACCCCATAAACTAAAGACTTTGGGAATAAATTTAACATATTGTGGCATTTATCATATCAAAATAAAAATTTAATTTTTTAAATTGGTAAATAAAAATGGGAGTTGGTTCGAATGGGGGGGAGGAAAATGTCACTGTGAAAGCAATTTACGATATATTTGTATTTAATTCGATATCTCTGGGTTGTATATGTGATGGGTTTTTGAAAATAAAAATACTCTTTTGGGTTCTTTAATAACTAATTATTTATTTTATATTATTTTCCAAGCCTTGTATTCAAGGGGAGCATGATCCCTCTTTCCTGCGACACTTCAGTTAACTCTAATTATAAATTCTGTTATTATAGATCAAAGTCGGGGATAAATCAGAGTTCAGCTTCTCTCTCACCCGTGGTTATATTATTCAGAGCTTAACTTTCATTAAAACTCGCAATGCAATGCCGCCCCCGCTCGAGGACTTTACGTCAAATTAGTTCCAGTTTCAAATGGCAAAACTTCAAAGCGCCGCAAAGCGCCAGGCGGGATGGGTTCGGGAATGGCATGGATGTGGCCCTGGTCCAGCTTTTGGTCACTGCTGCCCCACGGTCACCCCCCACAGCATACATAGCAGTTCGGTGATGCACCTGGTCCGCCCCTTCATTTCCCCCATTTCCATTTACCTGACTCTGACCGGCTTTTTGTTTTTAGCCGCCGTGTTTTGAAAGCATTTTATGCGCCCGCTCCATGAATGCGCCTATAAATACCCAACTGGGCGAGCTCTGCCTCCCCCTTTGTATCCCTTGGACAAGGCCAAACCGCAGGACGGGGCTAAAATGCATTCAGAGCAAATAAAAAGCTAATTAAATTAAAAGCACATTTTTGAGCGAAAGTAAAGTGCAACATCCTTCCCCCCCAAAAAAATGGGATCTAAAACAAACAGTTTGTATTTATTTTAGAATTTGGTGTATCTAGATATATATTTACTCTCGCTTAGGTTGAATTTGACAAGAAATTGAGCACAATAAATAGAACTTTTGGAAAAAGTTCAAGTTTATACACAATATTCTACGACCCCTTAAATAAGCATAAATTTAAAACTTTAAAGCCGAATACCCTTGCACACTTTACTGCTAATGGACATAACTGTGTAATTATTCCGATTTAAATTACATTTTTAATTTTGAAAAGAGCCAATCCATTGCTGCTGCTCTCTCTCACTTTCATTGCAGAATTTAACTTATGCAAATGATGGATGCTTTATGGACTTCAATATCTTATTATGCCATCGCTGCGGATGTATTAAATAAAAGCCCATATATGCCAGTATATAGGGCAGACATACATTAAATCACGCCACTGCAGCACAAAGGGTAAATTACTGAGAAGCTTCGATAATTAAATAATTTTAATGCCATAATGTTGACGATGGTGATAACGCCGCAGGGCAGCGCGGGAGGTGGGCGTAGTCCTTTGGATGGCCAACTATTAATTTGACCAATGGCTTAATTGATAATCTTTGACTATTATTTAAATGCAAACCCCTTGTGAAGTGGATACAATTTGTTGAGCTCACAATTCAATCGGGGCATAGGGGATAAAATACACTTGCCTGACCAAAGACCGCCCCCTAAAAAGGATACACGCCGCAGCCTTTGCGTGTCTGCCGAACGAATTTAATTTGTGAGTGCGAGTGGGATTGGAAATGGTTTCTATTCGGTTTTCGATATTCGGTTCTCGGCATTCCAACTATTTCACTTGTTTAATTTGCAGGCGGGGCCTTTGTTTATTTCCATTCGGTGTGGCGTGCTTATTGAATTAGAGACAACTTTCAAAGGGGGGCGAAGCAAAGCCCTCCTCAATCAGTCACAAAGGGGTTGCACTTCCTCCGAAAGATGGCAGCTACAAATTATAAGAGAATCCCACGCATTTCCTGCCATTCAGTCATTAGAAAACTTTGCTCTTTGGCTCAAGTTTGCCCCTTGACAATTTTAATTTTCCGCAAATATTTACATAACTAATTCCGCCGCCTGCTCACCTGTCCCGCTCGAAAGTTGTCCGGCAATAAATCAAAACTCAGCTAATTACGCAACAAAGAGCCAGGAGTCCGCCAGCTGAATGCTAATTAAAAAGGCAGAGCCAGAGAACTGGAGCTGGGGCCAGCTGAAGGACTTTGACATTAGCCAGGACATTCCACCCGCCTCCCTGGGGGGACCCACCAAGTCTGCTGAATGGCCCAATACTGGATTTGGCCATTAACAATAATCCGAAATCCATAGAAATCTGTGACCAATGAAACGCAATCGAATCGCAAATTTATGTGGCACCTATACAGGCGGCAAGAGCGGGGCCAGCGGGACGGACTCCTTGTCCTTCTGCTAGACGTAATTAATTCGATTATATTTCATTGATTTGAGCTGGCCCCAAAAAGGAGCTGGAAGCTGGACTCATAGAAATAAAATTTAATTGAAATGCCGTTCGCCTGCAACGTAAATCAACTTGGCCAACAAGGAGCAGGAGGTCGAGTGGACGGAAGGACGAAGGAAGGCGACGACAGCTCAGCTATAATGGTAAACAAAAAATCAACGTGACAGGAAAGAAAATTAGCAAAAGTTCGCTCTGCGTTTGTCCTTGCCCTAAGCCGCTTTTTACATTGGGGAGTTCCCCAGACCAGACCAGCATCCCCACATCCCCATCACTCCGCCAGTCGGGGAAATCCCCCTTCTTGGTCCTGTAAGGGGAGGCATCCGGGCATCCCCAAGGGGCGCGAATTTGGGACAGTCAGAGACATGGCAGCAAAGCTCCAGCTTTTGGGGCCCTGCCCTGCCCTGCTCTGGACATTGATTAATAATGTTTTTATATTTCGCTCTATATCCGGTGTGTATGTGCCGGGGATTCCTTCTTCTTTATCGAGCAATACGCACGACTGCCGGTTGTTATTGTTGCTGCTCTGTGATTATATTTTGGCGGCCTTCTTTTTAATGACACTGACACTGGGAAAAAAAATAAATTGTTTGTGCCAATCCTGTGGCTGTACAAAGGAGCAGGGGCTTAAGGAGTGGAATGGGAAAAGAAGTTCCGGAAAGTTCAGGAACTCAGTTCTTTGACAGCTGAAAATAGGAAACTTTGTACATAAGAAAAACAATTTTTTTCTTTTTAAATTTAAGTGTTTTTACTATGAAAATCACATGAAAAAGTAATTAAATATTGTACAATTTACGGTTTTAAAAGGATAATTTTTTATTACCCTTATTTATTCTCTATTTATTTAATTTATTTAGAAACAAAAATGGAATCTACCTTCAGGAAACCACTCCTTCAGGCTTCTGACTAAAATAATAACACCCTGCAAGGGTATAAAAATATGGATAATATGCTTAAAACTCTTTTAGATTAAATATCAGCTTAGGAAGTAATTTGTAATATTTTTTATTTTCCTAAAATTCACATTTAAACCAGATTTTTCTCATTAAGTGCCAGTCAAAGTCTCATTTCAGCCAAAGTTTAACTTGTAACACTCACCTGCTTGGCTAAATTCCATTTATTTGCCGTCAAGAAGCAATCATAAATCATGCTAAGTCTTATTTTGACCAAATTTCGTGGCCAGAGAGCGTGCGTTTGGGCCATTGTCTCGGCCAATTAGGGTCTGCGGTTGGCCTGGCTTTTAATTATGAGCGTTTGCCAATTAAAAGCTGCGCCCACAGACGTCAGACGTCAGAAGGATATAGATGCATTTCGTCCGTCTGATTTCATTATAATCAATGAGTGCATTATCCATCAGCCACCGCAAATACAAATTCAAATCGAGATCCTGGCCAAGCCAAATCGCCTCCGTCTGCCGTTTGCCGTCTGCCGTGTGCCGTGTGCGATGGCTAATTAATAGGCAAATTCCGAGCGCAAATTGTCCCAATAATTAGGCATGCACAAGTGCATCCTCCTGCTGCCTCCGAAATGCTGGGGGTTACTTGGCTTGCGACCAGCATCATCCACCTTCATTTGCATTAATTGCCGTTAAGTCGATGTGCCTGACTGGCGGCTATTTAGGGGTTGGGCTCGAAGGGGGTTGCCTGCCGTCTCCTGGTGGGTCTCACCTCCCACCCAGCAGTTGGTCCTGCACTTGCAGCTAGTGCAAACTTGTCGCTTTTCCCTCCGCTGTCCCATAACCCAGACTATTAACAACATTTCCCTCTCCCGGACTCGGGCCTGGGTTATTAATGGGCCTCTGGCCGTTATTGGAAATATTAACAGACTTGTTTTCGGTTTTGGCCGACCATCCTTGGAGTGTTCGTCGTAGTACGAACTACCTATAGGTATATATAGTTTGTGTGTGTGCTGGATCCTAGTTGCTTGTAATTGATATTAAACTGCTGTGAGTGGCAGTCTAATGGGGGCAAAAGGGTTCAACTATAAGCGGCATTTGCCGGCAAAGGGAATACTCATACGAATGCGTCTCCGAATTATGATGTTCAAAGTGCCTGGTTTGGATGGATTTCTCTCAGAATTCATGAAGCTGGAGTCTAGGAAGCTGTGGTGGCGAGACTTGTGGTAAATCGAAGCTTAAATCCGAACTTAAGACCTAATTCAAAGGATTCATTTCCATAGAAGGATAAACACGAACTTAAAGGAGGTTTCTTTAAGGTGAGTAAACCAACAATTATTGTTTGCCAATCAAAAGCAATTTAAATCCAATTACAACTTCAGATAAATATAGTTTATCTTTTTAATTCGTAAGTATATCTACCAAATATAACTTGTATGTGTAGCTATCATCTCTAAGTACGTTTATATTAAATAAATCACTACTTTTCTTTTTTCCAAACAGAAAGTGCTGTAAACTGTAATAGCTAGTTACCATTGGGAATTCGCGCGAATCATTTTATTTATTCAAAGGCAGTAGACTGCAGGACCTTCGACAATTGCCGACAGGATAGTATGCATATCCGCTCTAGTCATAAAGTATTTAAACAATACCGACCTGCTGCAGCCAATCATCGGGCAATTCCGGATCGAACATGGGAATTAAAAGTTAGGAGTTAACCGTACTTCTTTGGGGCGACCCTTTAAATTAGCGCTGTGCACTAAAGCACTGAATTAAAACCCAATCAAGATGTGCGGGCCAGGGACTGGCTGGCGTTGAACAACTGTAAACTTTTCCCAAAGCGTTTGTGTCGAAGTCGTAATGTGGTTGTTACTGCCTTCCCGTTTCGGCTGCGGTTTACTCGGTTAACTTGGCCAAGACTTTGCCGTCGACTGGGCTGCTCCTCCTCCTCCTCCTCCTGTTCGAGCTCTCTGCCACCTTTGTGGGCGAGACAAACTGGCAATTAGTTTAGTTTGTTTCTACTTATGTGCGGAGACACTGCTGTTGTTGTTAGGCAAATGACAGACTGACGAACTGATAGACTGGCGGCAGGAGAGCGGAACCAGCAATCGATTCACACTCTGCAACAGGAGTTGCGAGCAGTTAACACTCGACGTAGTCATGTTTTCAGAATTCCAAAGCCCAAGGGTCGACCTAAAAAATGGTAAAATATAAAATGAGTAAGCTGGAATACACTTCGCAGTTTTATTTAAAAAGAAAGTAAGTCAAAAAATATGTATTAACTTTAAGGAATTTAATACAAAAAGGTTTACGATTTATAGTGATTATTTTTATATTTAATTTAAAAATTTAATATTATTAATTTCTGAAGTGCAGACCAAGCAAAATTGATACATATTTTGCAATCAGAAAATACTTTCCTATATACACTACCAACACTCTGTCTGCTGCCTCAAAATGATTGTACCATCAGGGCAAGTCTGGTCGTCCCTGTCGATTTTTATGTATTTATAATGAAACATTCAACTAGACTCTAGTTGCCAGAGTGCGGAAAGAAAGCAAAGGAAACATAGCCGGCGGGGATTTCCAGCAAGTGGGAACCAAAACATTTGTCGCAAAGATTTTCACGTCACGCGGGGGGAGTTTCACTGCTCGCTGTCTATGTGTTCTCGAAAATGGGAAATGTGGAAATGGAAAACGGGGAGTGGGGAAAATGGTAAGTCAGCCGGCGCTCGGGAAATGAGCGAGGAACTGAACAACTGAACATGAAGCACGATTTTCGAGGCTGTCGGGTGTGGGGGCGGCGTCATTCATATAATCATTAACAGTGTCACATGCAACATAATGAGAACAGGGCGCGCCTGTTCTGGCCATGCCCCCGGGTGACTTGAGGGGGCTAGAAACTCCCCCCTGCCCCGTTTGCACACACATGCTGCAAGTCTGACGCTTAAGTAGTTTACATTTTGTGTATAAGGAGCCATAAAAGGAAACATTCGCTCCATTAAGGGAACATAATTTTTCGTTTCTCGGTCGGGGATTTTCGTCAAGTTTATGGAGATTGAAATGGGGACTCCGACTACGACTGCGACTTGGAACTTCTGCGGGTACGGGTACGGGTACGGGTCTGGCAGCCATAAAAGAGTGCATCAAATGGGATTTTAAGTTGTCGCATTTAACAGGCTGCCGGGAGATGGGGACCGAGGGCATTACAAAATAGGAAACTACAAATAGATCTATCAAACTCTTCGCAGCAGCTGAGGGCGGGATGCAACTGAGGTTTTGTCGAGGTTTGTCGTTAAACACAACTTCTTCATCATCTTTATTCCTCTATATTTTTTTTTTTTTTGATTTCCCAGCAAAACCTTTGTTTTTTTTATGTCACAGCTCATTAGTTGGTCTGGGATCTGGGCTGCTGTCTCCAGCTTTTGTGGAGCGCATCCGCGAGCGTTAATAGCCCTCTGAAATATTTATGAAACATTTGTTGAGCGCCAACGAGTGGGTTGAGTGGAGTGGAAAAACTTCAACGGATATGTCTCCGAGACAGGAAATCAATTAGTGAGTACCAGGTGAAGTTGAAAGAGAAAAGAAGTGATTAAGTTGGAAATGTCAACGGATTTGGCTTTACAGATGATGGGATTTTGGTGCGGGGTTTTGTGGAGAGACCAATCGATCAGCGGTTTGGTTTTATTTATTTATTAAATATATTTTGATCGGCTTTCATCTTAAGATTCAAAGAATATAAAGTATCTTTTACACGTCTACCTTTAGTTTCAACCATTTTAATAAATTAATTCAAGAAAAACTACAATTTCAGGCAAAAGGACTCGAGAACTCTTCAATATAATTCCACTTTAAAGGATTATTGAGATTAACATTGCTTTCGAGCAAATCGTTTGATGACTTCATCGAATAATTCGATTCATTTGGTATCTTAAATAGCTGTCAAACCACCCAAATTATACAGCCCCTCGGCATTACCTCCCGTTTATGTACATATATGTGTTTGGGGCCATGTCAAAGGAAATTAAAATCGTCAACCCACACGACCCATCCGATGATGATGAATTTATGCGAAAATTTAATTATTCCCCGACAAACAGAGAGCGGAGGAAAATGCGAAAAAATGTATCGATGAAAAATTAATGTCGATTGGGAGGCGATACCAATAAATCAATGCACAAACAAAAGAAAAAGGACGACGGGCAGGAGGCAGGAAGGCAGAACAGTCGCCGCAAAGTTTAATGAAGAATGATAAAAAAAAACGAGGAAAAGTAAATGACTTTAAATGAAAATATTAAAAGTGGCAAGAGGCTAAATATGGCCAAGTGATTTAAGGGGTAAGAATGATGGGGTCCGAGTCCGGGCCCGGGCTGCGGGGGCGTTTGGGCCAATTAGTCGTCCTACGGCTCGTGTTGACAAGAAATTAACAAATTGCGACGACGCTCGACGAGGGAGAAGCTCTCCCACTCTGTCGCTTTTTTCTTCTTGTTTTTTTTTTTTGTTAAAGTAATTCAATATGTTTAAACGTTGGCCACAGGCTGTCTCCGCCCCTGCCTCGGGAGCTCCTCGTCTGTTTGATTGCCACACAAAGAAGGATGGAAGATGGCCAAAATGGGGAAAAGAGGAGCAAGAAGGTCCTCGCTTCAAGGCACGCAGAGAGGAAAATAGGCAAGTATTTATTGGTATTTAAATTTCTAAAGCTTGGTTTAGAGGCGGGGAACTTGAGAGCAGAGATTTAGAATTTTTCCCTACAGTTCTCCATTTGGAAATTCAAAAAATAAAAGCCTTACACATTTATTTATTTATGTATTTACAGATACATATTTTCCCCCAGCCTTTGATTGATTTTTATTTAAATTTTATTCACATTTTCTCCAAGTGCACACGCCAGCGATGACACTTGAAACTTGCGATGGCGGCAAAAGATGGAGCAGGACTCGGTGCTGGAGCTGGAAAGGTGGTGCAGCATCCGCAGCATCGTCAGCTTTTAATGTTTGAACTTTTTATTACGCAAGTAGCAAGGGCAATTCCAGGGCCAGGAAAAGAGGAGGAGAGAGTGGCAAGGGGTGGTCCGTGGGGCGACCTCGATGCTTGTCATATGACACCAATAAATCGCTTCAATTGCTCTCTGACTGACGCCGTTACCTGGGCACTTCGCCTCCCCCCCAGTCAAAGCGGTTCTGGCTCAGCGTTCAATGTCAGCGTAATGAAAAAATGCCAATACCAAAATGAATGTGTAAATGAAATGGCTAGAGCAGAGGTGGGGATAGGGGAAGGGATAGAGAGTACACGGCATTCGCCGCTTACCTGGATCCCCCCAAACCGAATTGGATGTGTCTGAGCTCCAGTGGAGCGTGAGTAATCCTTTCAATTTAAACAGCTCCCACAGCACGGCACACAGGTGAATAATTGGCTTCTATGCTTCGGAAAATTACCGTAAAATTAGCCTGGCAAAAAGCTGAATACGCAGGTAACTTTCAGCGGAGCCGTGAAAACAAAAGTGGAACTGGCAAAAGGGAGTGGAAAGTGAGCTCGACTTAAGTTTCAAAGGAACTTAAGGATATTCAAGGAAAGAAAGGAGAAATTAACTAAATAAGGAGGCAAACTTTAAGATACAACTTAAAATTTATGAAGTATTTCGACAACTTTAAGAACAATTAACTTTCAACCTCTATAATCTCCACCAAGCACAAGACACCTCCTGCTCACAGCAACAAGTGTGTTTTTTTCTCGTTTTAGTTGAAGCCAATATCAGTTTCAGCCTGAGTTAACTTGACTTGTTTACTGCCCAGACCAATGGCTTAGTCCCAAGAAGTCGGCAGGAGCAACAGCTGCCGGTGGGGAGCCCCGGAGGAAAGAACAGGAGCAAAAGAAAGCTCCATCTTGTCACCTGACGCGTGCACCCAAGCAGGACGAACAGTTTGGGGCAGCGGCGGCAACAGCTGCTGTCCGCACCAGACGACGCCCATGATGCCTGCTGCTCCTGCTGCTGTCGAACCCGCTCCTTGGATCCCTGCATCCCCTCTGGATCTGTGGATCTGTGGATACCGGGACACTTGGGCACTTGGAGCCATGTGTTGCGTTGCTCACTCGCCCCGACATGTGCGCATTCAAATGGAAGCTGTGAAGTGGCGGAGAGGACTCGAAACTCCTCTGCTTTTGCTGCTTCGCTCGGTCTGGTTTAAACAAATGGCATTTTGGCCAGCAGCATCTTGGGGGTGTCATATATCATTACCCCACAAGGCCCATTGCTGCCAAAAAATAAAGAAAATATATACTCTAAAGAAGTGAAGGTTAGCTGTGGGGATTAAAGGCTTGGATACCCTTTTGTGGGTTAACTGGTATATTGAAAGTATAGAGTTTCATGGCACACCTTTTTCACAGAATCATTAGCCTGAAAACACAAATAATAATATTTTAATTAAACGAAATATGATAGATACTTACAGTTATTAGTCAATAATAATAACAATCCATATTTTTTCAATGTAATTTACGACTTCCCCAAAGAGCTCCTTTCATAGAGTAAAACTAAGGAGAGATCCATCGCTAAGTACCTTGGACATTCGTCCTGGAATCCTTGATGAGGCCCAATGCGGTGGCAACCCTAGGCACACGCACACACTCGCACTAAGAGGGGAGCCTGGCACCCATACCAATGCCGAGTCCAGAGCCCACGCACATGTGAAACACTTGTATAAATTGGCTCATTATGGAACTCATCCATAATCTATGAAGCCCGGCTGGCCATCAAGCTCTCGGCACAGATCCCGCATTCACTTCGATTACCCTGGCCGAAAAAGCAGGCGCCACGCACCAGGATGGATTGAGGGGGCTACCCTACCCATTTGCGACACGTGTTTAACTCGTTTTTCAAAAGGAAAAAGCGGAGCGGCGCAGGACCTCCGTCGGGCGGGCGCATAAAACAATTCACTTTATGCGCTTGAATTTAGCCATTTGCCACCATTGAAGCGTTAACTGGACATCGCCGCCAGTCGCCAGTCGCCAGTGGAGCAGGGAAACATTTGGCATTCCTCGTAATGGCCTCGGTCCAGTCCCTCGGCATATATACATTTTAAGCAGCCTCCGCCGCAGCATCCCTTCACCCAGCTAGTTTTTTCGGGCATTACTTAATAAATGAATTGTTTTCTTGCCAAGCCGGGCATTTTGATTCACCAATAATGGTTAAATATATATATTTCCCTTGAATTTAATATTGAATTTGTGTGCAAGTTCCTTCAAACTCTTCAATTTTCTCGCACATCCGGTTCGCTTTGACCTCGTTTCCGGTGTCTACTATAACTTATCCCAAAAAAAACATCTGCTCAATATGAAAACAGGGGGAAAGAAGCGTAGCAAAACAGCAGAAAATTGTTGCCAGCGTAATTCCGAGTTAATGCAAAACAGCTGACCCTCCTCCTCCACCCACCTGTCAGGTGGGAATATTTCTAATTTTTCAATGTCCAGGAAGGATTTTTCGCTAGAGCTGGCGTACCCCTTCATCCTTGACCTGTCCCAACTAATATCTTGTGTAATGGCAGGCAACAGCTTTTTATGCATATCGACAGAGCTGCTGCTGATATTCCGCAGACAGCCGGGCTCCAGCTCTAGCTCCTCTGTGGAAGTACTCCTCGCACTTTTAATATGCATCGAAGGGGCCAAGCCGAAACTTTGACCGGCTCTTCTAATTGTGCCACTTCCGCTCAGAGTGCGGCTAATGCTGCACCTTAAGTGCAACCCAACCCCCTGCCGCAGACCGACAGCTTGTCTTAATGCCTTCCACTTTTTCGGGGGCGGCAGGCACTTCATTTTTGCCGAGCGGCAGGAGTGCAGGAGGCGTTGCCGCATAATAAATGGACAATTTGCCAGTTGAAGCGTGCAAAAGCCCGCAGGGATGTAGGATGCCACCTCTGCCCCCC
>JAEIIH010032247.1:0-14140 GCA_018904745.1 Drosophila orosa
TTAATATTTGTAGAAAATAAAGGAAATATTAATATCTCTAAATAAATAAAACAAAATATATCCTAGAAAATAAACAAAGTCAAATGGGTATTTGTCCTTCGGCTTGCCCCCGAGTCCTTTCTTCTGTGCTCCTTTCGCTTTTCTGGGACTTCTCCTTTTCGGTCTCGCATTTCGAGTTCTCTTTCTCTCTGCCAATTATTAGGTTAAACTTGGGTCTGCCTTTTGTTTGCCTTGTTTTTTTGCGGGCAAACCAACAAACAGAAAAAAGGGGAAGTGTAAGTAACGGCAGGCGAGGACTTCGGGGGAAGTCGCTCCTGCTGGGAAGGGTGAACTTAGGCTATGAGTGGTTGGTGATCAGCCTGGCCGCTTACAGGGCCACTGAATCGTCTAAGGCCGCATCCTCCTGGCTCCGGGCTGGCTGCAGGCCGGGTCAAATGTCGCTGGTCTCCTGGCCATCGCCCACGTAGCCCTCGTCGGGACTGTCGGCCAAGGGACCGTTAAGCTGTTTGAGTTTCGCAGCCTCCGAGTCGCCCTCCTCGCCGGCTGGAGGCACTGCAGCAGCGGCCGAGGCGGCCTCCTCCAGACGCGGCGACTGGGCCTCGCTCTCGTCCAGCTCCGGAATGCTGCAGGTCTGGCCTTGCGCCGATGCCGATGGAGCCGGTGGAGCCGGTTGTCCGGGCGGAGTAGCCACCGCCGGTTGACTGGTGGGCGACTGGGCAAAGCGGTAGCCGGGCAGGCAGCTGGGCCACTGCTGGAACGGCGCCGGCATCATGGCCAGGTCGCTCTTGTAGCCCTCTGGAGGCGACGGGAATTGGTGTTGCTGCTGCAGGATCTGCTGCTGTTGTTGCTGCAGGATCTGTTGCTGTTGCTGCTGCTGCTGCTGCGGATATCCCTCGGCGGTGAAGCGCACATTGGGCAGCTGATACTTCTCATAGCTGACCGTGGGACCACGCTGGATGAACTCCGCCTCCAGGCTGTAGCGCAGGGTGGGATTGCCGGCGCCACCACCGGCCGCCGCTGCCGCCTGGCACTGCTGCTGCTTGTGCAACCTGTTATGGGGCAGCGTCCGGTAGAAATTGGCTGCGGGCTGCACCTGTTGCTGCTGCTGCTGCTGATGCTGCTGCTGTTGCTGCTGCTGCGGCGACTGCTGCACAAGGTGGGCACTGCTGTAGTCGTAGGCGAAGGCCCCGTCCTGGCCCAAGAAGCACACGGGGTTCAGGTGCACGTCCACTTGATGCGGGGCCGGCTTCAGCTGCATGCCTCTGGGCAGTGTGGTCATCGCCTGGGTGAAGCGTCCCATCAGCGGGTGTCCCGGCAGCTGATGTGGGTGCACCCCAGTATGCCCGGGATGTCCAGGATGCCCGGGGTGTCCGGGATGTGGAGCTGCCGCCAGTTGGTAGCAGCCCTCGTACTGTCCACAGTCACTCTGAGTCTCGTACTCGCCGGCTCCGTCCAGACTCACCGCCGTCTTCAGCTTGTGCTTCACGCTCTCCGCATCGTTGACCAGGTCCGGGTTCTTCTCCTGATAGTTCCGCAGGGAGGCCGGTGGAGAGCAGTAGGCGGCGGCCAAACCATGACCGTTGCTCAGGAGAAGCGGCGGCGATCCGGGACCAGATCCCATCAGGTTCACGTTCAGTTGGAGTTGCTGCTGTGCGGGATTCGGCGTGGCGTAGAGCAGCAGGTTCTGCTTCATCTGATTGCCCAGGATGATGCCACCTCCGGCAGCGCCATTCGCTGCCTTGGTCGGCGTCAGGGTGTCCCCAAGAAGGAGACCGGCATTCCCATTCAAGCTGTCGCCGCCATCATTCAGGATCGAGGCGCACTTCATCATGCCCGTGTCTTGGCCACTGCCCGTCGAGGAGTCCGTGCCGCCAGCGATGCTCGTCACCTGGTCACACTTCTTGCGCTGCTTGGCCGGTTCCGAGGGCTTCTTGCACTTTACCACTATGGTGCAGAGGAGCACCACAAAGATGATTCCTCCGCCGGCGCTGCTGGCCACTATGTAGTTCATGTAGTCGCGCGGGAAGGAGACCTCGTTGACCACCGGCGGCTCCTTGATAATGACCCGCAGGGTGTAGTTGCTGAAGGTGGTGCCGGCGATGTTCTGGCCCACGCAGGAGAAGGTACCATTGTCCTCGGCGCCCACGTTGTAGATGAAGATCTCGCTGCGCTTCTCCTCGGCGCCACTGCCGCCGATGGTCTCGTCGATGTAGTAGAACATGTGCAGGTTGTCCATAAGGCTGTCGTTGCTCATCACCTGGCCGTTGAACAGCCAGAGGACCTTCGGCTCTGGGATGGCCCGCACCAGGCAGGTGATGGACATGTTCCGGCCCTCGCTGACCTCCGTGTAGCTGGACTGCGGACTCACCTCCGGCAGGCAGGCCAGCTGCTCCCGCTGCAGGCCCTTGATCACCTGGCCCTTGAGGCGCGCCGGCTCCATGCACTTTGGTTCCTCCGCGAGCGGAGTGTTGTAGTTGACCAGCCAGGAGTGGACGTCCAGGAGGCGACAGTCGCAGGTCCAGCGGTTGCTGTGCAGGCTGATACCGTGCAGGGACTTGGGCAGGATGTGGTTGCCCTGGATGAAGCCGATTCGGTTGCCATCCAGGCGCAGCCACTCCAGGTTGTCCATGCCCACGAAGGCCTCGTTCTCGATGCGCTCCACCTGGCAGTTGGACAGCTCCAGCGTGGTGAGGAACGACAGGTGGCGGAAGGCCGAGGTCTTCAGCTCCCGGATGGGATTGCCGCTGAGCGAGAGCCGCATCAGGGAGCTGTAGTCCTGAAACGTCTCGCTCGGCACATTCTGCAGCGCATTATCGCTAAGGTCCAGCTCCACCAGGTTGGTCAGGCCTCGGAAGGCCTTCTCGTGGATCCGGATTAGCTGGTTCCGGGACAGATAGATCTTCTGCAGGTTGAGCAGGTCCATGCGCAGGAAGCGCTCCGACTGCAGCACCTGCAGGGCGTTGCCGCTGAAGTTGAGCACCTGGGTGCCGGGGTCCATGCCCTCGGGCAGATTGGACAGCTGCTGGCCCCCGCATTCCACGGTCTGCTTGCCGCCCTTCCACTTGCACACACACACCTCGGGCGGACAGCTCAGCACGGGGGTCAGGATCAGGGTAACGGCTGCAAGGAGCACTATCCAAAACTGCTGGCCACGACCCATTGTCTCAAGTGCTCCGAGATTTCCTGTTTTATTTTTTCAGAGAATTTTTAGTGGTTTTTCTATCTTTTAGCTGCCTTGGTTCTTCAGTAAATATTTTTACCAGCTGGGTCACGTTGGCATGTCAAGTTAGGCCGTGGAATCTGCTCCGCGGGTAAATGTTATTAGTCGATCGGAGGCAGTCACGTCTACGCGAGCGGAGTCGAGCCTCGAGTGGAGGAGCGCTTCTGCCATTATTGTCTCTATCGGGATGCCGCTCATCGTGGTCCTGGCGCCGTTGCCGCTTTTGTCATGGCTGCCACTTCCGCTTCCACTCTAACTTCCGCTGGCACTTCTACCGCCTCGGCTTCAGCTGCTGCTCCTTGCCGTGTCCTTTGTATTAATTTCATAAAAATGCCAGGCTCTTGATTCTCGCTTGACAGCGCCCAGAAGTAGGCAATGGGCTCCGCGGCTATTGTCGCCCCTTGCGGCTTTCCGACTTTCTCCGCACGCCTTTCTCCTTCGTTATCCTTTGGCGCTCTTTTATCTCCTGGCAACGTTGTTTCACCGCTGGCAGAGAAAGGCTTTTGTCCTTAATGAAATTATAATGTAATGCATTTGCCGCGTGTTCTTGTCGAAGTTGTTTTGTGTGTCCTTAAATGGCGGTTCCTGCAAGAAAATTAAAAAAGAGCCACAGAGAAGGGATTAGTCAAGAAGGAAAAAAACGAAATTGTGTTCATATTGGTTGTTAACTTTCTTTTTTCTTATTTTTTAATTAATACGGGAACTAATTAAGAAATGAATTTTGTTCTCAAGTAAGTACATATATTTAAAGTCATGCTAGATTTTACTTATTTGTAAATTGTTGACCTAAAAATTGTTGTTTGCTATATTATTTGATTCAATTTCCATATTATAATAGGCCATTTATTATCTGTGTAGCAGCCGAATATTAATTACAAATCAATGACCCGCGGATTCAAAAATATAACCCAAACAAAATAATATGAAAAATACATAAAATATTATTTTCGTTTAATCCCCAGACATGATTTGCGATTACAGTAAACCTAATTTTCTACCGTGCGATTAACGCACAAATAAATTGAAAATAATTTGGCGCATCATCTGCGTGACATGGTTCCATAAATTGTCCTTGGCCGAGGTAATTTATTCCCAATAATAAACTTACACATTTACACAGGCCGATTGATTTATTTTTAATACGCTTTGCAGCAAAGTGCAACTGTGATGTTCGTGTTTCAACGAGGTCCCTGAATTATTCAAGTGTTTGTTTTCTTTTATAATGAATCGCATCGGATGAAGTTGGCTCGATTTCAGCTTGAAGCCGGGCCAGAGCAACAATAAGCTAATTATTATACGAATCGATATCACAGCTATGTAAATGCATATCCGGCTGGATAAAATGAAATGAAAATCGCAATGGCAGTCGCATCCCTTCGTTGACACAGTGAAAGTATGAATTGAGTTGGCATTGTCCGACTTTAATTGGATGGAAATGGATTGGTCGCTTTGTTGACATAATCCCAATAATTTGCTGGCCCCATTAAGGCGCATCATTATGTTTCCACCTTGTCCCCGCCGTTATTTGCGTATTATTCATTTTTTTATGAGGGGGGTTCATTAAAATGCCCAGGACCAGGACCAGGACCATTCTGACATTTATATTTGTCAAAATTAATCTAAGTGAAAAACAAAAGACAGACCGAAGTAGAGCAGGAAACGAGAGCAATAAACAATTGAAAATGTCAGGCATAAATCATGCAACATATTGCACGGTGGCTGCCTTAGTTAAATAACAGATAAATTACAGGAAAATTAACTTAAATGCAGGTTTATTGTGCGCACCAAGGAATTGCGAGTTCGTTGGTGGAAAACAGCATAAAACAAAGACCCGGATTTCCCCTACCCTGTGTTTACACGAGTATAACAGCTCTTGAGGGAACCCGAGATGAGCTGGACGAACAAAAACGGAAAAGATTCCATCGCTTCATTAGCTGCCATTTCGGCGCCCATCTCCTGGCCCAAAAATTACGGGACAGACTAGAATTTCAGCTGGCAGAAGACGAAAACGAACCGTCTGGGGCCAATGCAAATGCGTAATGGATACTCGGAAAGTGACTCGATGTGGCAGGCACCTGAAGAGGCTGTCCTGCGACCGACAAGACGACATTATTAATAACCAAACATTAATCATGGCCACCTGCTTTCGGCATTCGCTCAAATGTTTAGTGCTTAGCTTGTAATTGAAGCCGAGATTGTAATGATACACCGAACTGTAGAGCGCACTTAAGCCTCTGACTTACTCCAAATGGGAGTTTGTTAATTAGGGAAATGTATGGATACGGATACGATCCCATCCGCAAAACAACACTTATTTGTGTTATAGAATATATATTTAATTGTTGAGCAATTTCAACTACATATTTATTGGATTCATTTCCAACAGAGCCAATAAATATCCCCTTTCTGGTAACAATTACTTTAAATGCCGCTTTGACAATTCTAAACATTCCCATTGGTTGTTAATTTAAGAGTTTTCCAGTGGTTTCATGCTGCTCTCAGTGAGTTTAAACCAGAGGAAATTTTAATTAAATTTTTGGGGAAACATCTCTCGGGCTAACTTTGCAGAGTGAGCATAGAAAAATTGAAATTTTTCTTTCTCATTTGGTTGGTAGCTTGTCAGCAAACATTTTTTGACATTTTCATTTGTCAGTTATGAAGCAGACACAGACTCGAGATAGAAAATCCTGGCACTGCAGTTGTGTGCGTGCGCCCATTTGTTATATCCTTATCACAAAATTATTTGACAGTCGAGGAGACCAACCTCTGCTGAATGTGTAACACTCAACTTGGCCCGGAAAAGTCTCTGAAACTTTTTCTATTTTGTGTGATTTAATAAGACGACATGAGCGTAACAGCCTTGGGCAATTCGAGAGATTTGTTCAACTCCGTCCGGCTACTGCCGGAATTATACGGGCTAGATAAATATTTATTTTATTTTCACATGTCGTCCCGGCTCTGACACGTCCCCTAAACTGCTGTCATTGGAAATAATTTCAATTTCATTCCATCGTCTGCTGGCTGCTGCTTCGAAAAAATCAATAGGCATTTACACCAAATTGACCTTTCACTCACGAGCAGATGAAAATTTCATAAGAAATTGATTGTGCTATCGGGTTGCTGTGAAATACCTTTGAAATATTGATGGCTCTGATGATACCGGCAATCGTGTTGGATAATTTGTGTGAGAAAAAGGATTTCACTGCAGCTTACATGTTATTTTTGGGCCGCCTGGCCTGTACAACATGACGTATGCGTGATAATTAAATGTGTAAGTCGTAGAGTAAAGCAAAAGAGAGAGAGACATTTATTGGGCTGGCTGCCTGGACGTTTATTTTGTCAATAACAGTATTAATTATCTCCATCGGAGTTATTTATGTTATTTAAATAAAAATGCGATTTATTTGTTGCTTCAATTAAAATAATCATACAAGGGAAAAGAAATAAACGAATTAAGGAATAAAATAAAGTTACAAAAACTTAAATACCATTTAAATATTCCACTGTTTGTACTTGAAAACCACAATAACTCTGTGTTGGGGGGGCTACTTAACAAATTGTCCCATCAACTTTAGGCCACACTCTATTCCCTAATACCAATTTAAACGCTTGAGCTCGGAGAGTCTTCGTGCAACCGCACAGTTTTACGACTAAAGTGCCGCCTAATAAGCCTAAGCTAATTAAAAACTTATCAACAGCTGCGTTAAAATGCCAATTTGGCAGGCGTTAGTCAGTTGCCGTTGGCAACGCGAAGCCAGACCACACTAAACAACTCGAGGCGGCTTCCTGGAAGGCCAACAAATTGCATTACTGAATTTGCCAAAGACTCATTCAAAAGGCTCCAGCCACGATAGGCCTCTTTAATTTGCACTTGGACGTGAAGTCAGTCCTGGAAGGACTTCAAAGGGGCTCCAGGAACATGTCATAACATGGCGAAATTAAAATTTACATCACAACTTAAGCGACGTCCGGACGCAGGCTTTCGTCCATTATTTCTCATGCTTTTTTCGCTTCTCCTTTTTTGGCAGCCAGAGCACTTAATTTGGCACATTGCCGTGCATATCCTGGCAGCAGCAGGACGACAACGACGACAACCATCCGCCCAGGTGCAGCCACAGTGGCGACAACAAGCAGCATTTTGTTGTAGAATGCATACATTTTTTACAACCTTCCACCAAAGGAGCGAGCAGGGCCATCAGCCAGAATCAGTGTTGTCAAGTATAGCTTAGGAGAGAGGTGGGTTTATTTTTAAAAGTTAATCAACAAAGTGATATGGGAAATTTTGTAATTAAATTTAAAACACAAGTTACTACACACCTACCGATATAAACAAGCAAAATCATCACATATTTTTGAAATTCATTAATAAATATACTATATTATATTATATTAACATTACAATAATAATGATGTTACATTATATAGTGAGATATTTATATGATTGGCAATAGAAATTTATTTGAATAAATAAAACAAATATAAAGACTTTTATTTTAAATATAGTAATATATTTAATTTTCTCAGATTTCAAACCTCAAATATATGTACATTTAGCTGGAATACAACCTTCTGGACTGCACTGACAGCAGGAGCAACCAAATCGCGGCAATGGTCATAAAACTTATACCTGCTCTGCGAATTACGAGCCCGCAACTAGCCGCAGCAACAGCACCGTGGAGAGGATGGGCGTGGCAGCAAATAAAATTACGCATGCAATGGCAAAATAAAATATGCATCAAAAATAAGCTGCAGCTGAATCCGAGAGGTGCAAAAAATGCCATGGCTTACAGCAAAAAATATTTATATAAAAGTAAATAAAAGTGCTGGGACTTTTGGGTTCGTTAAGCTCTGCAGCGGGTTGCAGGGCAGCGATGAAGGGTCCATGGGCTGAGTGAGTAAATTGGTTGCATAATTAATAAGCCACAGATTATAGTTCACAGAGAGTCCTAGGGAACGTGTACTTTATTTTTGCTACACTAAGTCATCCGCCTTCTTCGAGAGCATCTCGACTTCGACTCGATGTTGCGTATACGTGGCGGACCCGCCTGTTTTATGTTAATTTCCACTTTACGCTTGCCAACACAAACACAAGCGCCAACACAAGTACAAATATATGAATATGAATGTAATCCAAACACAAGCGTTGTGCGGATTTTCACTTAAAAGATTTTTGCAGCAGCTGCTGCCGCCCTAAAAGCTTTAAGAGTCTCGCGCCCCCGCACACAGAGCGTATAAAAAATCAACTAATTTTCGTTTTATGCTGCTGCAGAAACATTTTTAATTCAAGTGCGTCTACACACCCATGGCAGCCCTCACTAACAGCCTCTAAAATTTTAATAGCTCACACATTATAAACGCAAATAAACGCCTTTGCCTTTGCCTCTGCCTTTGCCTCTGTCGGCATTCCTTTGAGCACTTTCGTCCTGCCGACAGTGAGTTCCACATTTCGATGTACATTTGCCTAGCGCAGCTTAAGTTGTTTGTGGCATGTGCACTTAGAGAAACGAACGGGACCCACTGAGGTGGGCCAAGGGGTGGGTGGCTGGCGAAAAAGTTTTCCAGGGTCCGGCGCACACTTAAGGGGATTTCCCTTTTCTTGCAACTTAAAGGCACTAAAGTTGCACAGAATTAAGCATACTTCCAGGCACTCAGCGGCGTATTATGTTTATCATTATGTTTATACTACGAGTACTATATATGTGTGTGTGTGTGTGTTCCCTAATGTTGCCGCTTTCTTGGCCAACAGCAGCTGCTGTCCGGAAAGTTCATTTTGGCCGTAAGGTATTCAGGCGGGGAAACGGGAAAATCATAGCAATGCACAAACTTTTTAATTGCTTTTAAAGTTTAGCAAATATCGTGGAACATTTTTGACATCGAAAACAAATATCAGAACGGATTTTGTGCCCGAAAAAAAATTGTCAAAACAGAACTAAACAGAGGAGAGAAAGTTGTTCGGTTCGACGACTTCCTTTTGTGCTGTTTATTAACTTTCCATGTACTCTTATATGCAGATTAATTGCTTTTTAATATAAGCAAAAAGTTTCCCCCAAAAAACAACAGCTGCCAAAGGGAAATATTTTTGCATAGCATTGAGCTAAATTTGTTTTTCATATTATTTGTTTTCCCCTTAAACAACAATGTCAAGGAAGTTTCAAAGTTGCGGTTTCAGCTCCGCAAGGTTACGGTTTAAAATTGTTTTGCTTACATTTTTATATATAATTTAATTTCCTTGGGTTAATTATTCCTCTAATATGTGTGTGGCTTTTTTGATAACAAAACAAAAGGCCATTCCATAATCACAAATACGTAGGTCGTATATTTTTATCCCACTTTTCAGGATCATTCAAATGCAGCAAAAGTCCTCTCGTTTTTTTTTTTTTTGTCTCGCCTTTTTATTGCCTTTGCGTAATGTTTAATTATACGCTGGCTGATGATGTCCTGATAGCTTTTTCTGCTCGCCTCGTTCTTTTTCTTTTTTGCGCATAAACATAACGCAGTTTATATTTTATTTATTTTTCCCTTTTATTTTTCCTCCTGCAAACCCGCTTTTTGGTAGGGAAACCCGTCTTAAAACCAATCATAAAAACCCTGCCGTAGCCGAGCGTCTGCCAAACGTTTTTATGACATTTTCCTGGCTCTGAGATCCCTGCGAAGCCACGACCCCGCGCCCCGAGCTATCCACACATGCGGCTGGGTAATTTGCCATAAAAAATTGGAGCACAGGCTCGTATTTGTGCAATTTCACAGAAATTGTCAATTTGCACTCCCCCAAAGTCTAAGCCGGAATGATGATGACGAGGAATGTCAGTGGCGTCGCGGTTGAGGGGGTTAATAGAAGGGATCGGGCTAGGGTTTTAGGGGGTCTCAAGTAGATAAGAAGGGAGCAGGCAAATACGCGCTGATATTTTTATGGGTCTGCTGTATGCATTGGAAAATCGACTGTTAACATTTAACGCTGCAAATTTAACCGCATTTATGCGTTCTTTTCAGAACGCTCGACTTTATTTGACTCTCATTTAATTTCACACACTGGCTGCCCCTAAAAATTGGCATAACAATTACGCCGGAAATAGGCAATGACACTGGAGTGTTGCTTGCGTGGGCGGCGGATGTAAGCGCCGGACTCTCTGGATGCGACTATTTGCTATCTGCACTGCACCAACAATGGGGCCGCCTCAATGGCACGTAATTGCACTGCACACAGACGCGGTGGCGAGTACAGTGGGTCAAATTGTTCTTATTAGGCCCATGATTAAAAAATGCTAAATAAATATGGGACAGTGAGCCCCAAATATTGTACTAAGGAGTTGCACTAAATACGAAGTGACATAGCCTTCCTAATTTGGGTTGAATTAAGTTCAATGAAGTTAAAACCTCTTTATATTTCAAGTATTTAATTATTATTATATATAATTTTAAAATATTTTAAAATTTCCTATATCTTAAATTTGTTCCACTGTTTCTGTCACTATTGTACGGCACTGCAACATATCCTTGCAACTAACGCTTCCGTTTCCGTGCGTCAAGGAGACGACGGCTCTCTTGTTGCTCGACTTGCCATTGAAGTTGCTGCAATTTTCGTAGCCATTGCAGTTGTTGCTGCCATTTTCTCGTTGCTCTTCAGACCGCCGCCTTTGTTGTCGCTTGCCGTGTGAATGAGTGCAATTAGCAGTGCCACTTGCCCCCAACGATGTCGTTTTTGTTTGTGTCCGGCTCTGCTGCTGATCTGCCGAGCGGCTTGCATTAAAAATTAATTGTCCTGTCTGTGGCTCGGCAAACAACCCCTCGCTCTGTCTGGTCTTGGCTCTGTTCTGTTCTGCATTGACATTGTTTTTGGATAGTGATTGTGTGGAGCATAAAAGTCGATTTAACAGGAAAATTGTCTGGCCCTGGAGTCTTGAAGGGCCTCGAAATACTTGAGCAGGTACTTTAAGTTAATTTGAAGCTAGTTAAAGATTTTGTTTGATATAATGGATAGTGGATATAAAAAATCTTAGCTTTAAAAGAAGATTTTAAGAGCTATGAGCAAGATGAATGCTTAAAAATCTCCATTTTCCCTTTAATATTCGAAAATATTGAAAACAGAAGAGCATAAGCTTAACTTTAAATATTTATATACAGAATGTGTAATAAACATGTTGAAAATATTGATTGATTTAATGTGTTCATCAACTTTCACACAGAGACCCCGGAAATATGAAATATAAAAGAAAATAAAATTAATATTCTGAAATTTCATTAGAGATTCTGTTTGTGCTTGATTGTGCCATAAATATATGGAAATTAAATGCGTCGCAATATCCTTCACTTAAGCCCACCGCCTGCCTTTAAGAAGGATTAGCAGGCTAAATTCCCTTGCGTTGTTAGCAATGTATTGGGATTTCCTGGGGCTGAACAATTTTTGATTAAAATTACATTTTGTGCGGCCTTTGAAGTGTTGGGCTTTGGACGTCTGTCTTCCACTTCCACTTGCCTCCATCTCAGTCCCTTTTGCCGTTTTCCCCATTTGCCAACCCAAGCCTGTTGGCCGGGTCAATATTTTGCCAGCTTGGGCGACGCACGTGAACGTTTGAATGAAAAATCCTCGGGCCGCAGTGAGGATACTATGGTCACGTTCAGGTCGCTGCCTTTGCTACGGGATTTCGTACCTTTTTCCAGACTGGCATAATTTGCCAGCTTGGCCACGTTAAGGTCCGGCCCTGATGGATTGTTTGACTAATTAATTTTGCTAGAAAATTTCACAAAATTGCATTTGGCCCGGGCCAAAGTTATTAAATTTTTAATGGATGCTTAAAGGCCCGAAGGCGCTTTATGTGTTTTTATTTCGCCTCTGCCAGCGACCATCTGTTTAGCATTTAAAGTGATTTTCATTTGGATTTTTCCTTAATGCTATTACATTCTGTTCACTTTGCCTCCTCCGTTCGCCTCCTTAGCTCCTGGCTCTCAATTATTTAGCCATTGACAATTAGAGACTTTCGCAGATGCTGCCGCATCTAATGCGATTTCGCCTCATTATTCTCAGCAATTGTTCGCTTTCCACCGATTTTCTTGGGAAATTAAATTTGATTCATTGAATTCCTTTGGTCCCATTATCGCTCACTTCTCTGTGTGGTCAAGTGTCGCCATGAATCGAGTGCAAAATACTCAATGGGATTACAAATAGTTTTCTTTCATTGCATTTTAAGTTAGACTAAAGACTGCAGAGAAAGGTTTCAACTAAAAGCGGAAATTACAGAAAATAAGTGAGCAGTTTTTCCTAAATTATATGTTTATATAGTTTTTTAATAAAAATCTTGGAGTTAACAGGTTTTTCGCCTTAAATTTGTTATCTGCTTAAGTTCCAGCTATTATTTGCATTTAGTTTCCAGCTTCTTTCCCCTGTTAAACGATGCAACTAATTTAAATTTCCCATCCCGGACAGCTTGTAACATTTTCGGATCCCCAAAGACTTGTCGCATCTGCTTTGATCTCTCGCGAATGCTGTGTTTTCGTTTAATTTCGACCGACTCCAATGCAGAGGGGTAAATATGCCACAAAATACAAAAAAAAAGAGAAGAGAGCGCCGCCAAGGGAAAAAATGGGATTCAAAGTAACTGAGGACCTGTGGGCCCCTGTGGACAGGCCCTAAAACGCCTCGATTCCGAAAGTCGGTCGTTTGATCTGCGCCCCCGGCGCATTGTCACCGTCCAGAGACTAATTAGCGCTTTTGCTACACGGACTGTACTTGCTATATAGGAATGCACATGCGATTAATTAGGCGACAATATGCTCGGCTGTCAGCTGAGATTTGCACGGCAGTCGAAGGGGGAACGGGAACTCTTTGCGAAATCCCTGGGAGCCAACTTCGCAGCAATGTTTCATTTCATTTCGTTTCGTTTGATTTGATTTAATGCGATTCCATTTGTGTCGTCCTCCGAATTCGTTTTCCTAATTCGCAATTGTGTGTGCACAGTACACACACACACACACACACTCAGAAGAGAACAGGAGCACAAAAGTCTGATTGTCTGAACGTGAGTGTGTGTGTGTTGCGCTTGATTTTGTTTGCGCAAAAAAATTTATTTCCGTTTTTCTACATTCGCAAGAACCAACACGAATTTCAGAAAGAACATAACATAAAATGTAAGTTAAATTATTCTATATTAAAGAATAATATGTAAAGGGAAATATATATATTTTAAAAGTAATTTTATAAAATTTAAATTGAACTGAATGTATTTTATTTAAAAATAAAATATTTTTTTATTTTTTTTTTTATAATTCTTCACATAAAACTTATTCGGTCGGGGCAATTAACTTATTTTTATCAATTATGTACTAAATGTGGCTTAAGTTGTAATGTACATTTTTAGGGAAAAAAAAAGAATATCAAAATTTCCATTATCATTTAATTCAATAAGTTGTTGTTTAGATTGTAAGTTTTAAAACACGAATTTTTGCCTTACTTTTTAAAAATCAAACTTTGAGTGATTGCAAGACTTTTGAAGGAGCTTTCTTTAATTTATTTATTTAATTCACGCATACTTAGCATCGCAAGTGTTAGAGTATTCATCATACGGCTTAACCTTAAGCAATTATTTATTTTTTCTTCTTGGCTGCCAGCGCAATTGTGGCTTGTTTACACGGCGTTGCCAGCGTTTCGTTTCATTCTGCGGTCTGCGCTCTAATTGCGCCTTGGCAATATATCAAAGCAGCCCCTCACCTGCCGCTCACCTGGCATACATCCCTAGCACACACACACACACACACCCGCACACCCCGTACTAAATTCACGTATGTAGATAGCTCTCCACTTCGGGGTTTTTGCGCTTTTTGCGCTCATGGCGCTCTTCCTTAGCCAGCTGCTGCCGTTTTGCCATTTGCTTACGCGTTAAAGCTGACAGGTAAAATGGATTTGTTACGGCAATAGAACAGGTAACT
>JAEIIH010032255.1:0-21708 GCA_018904745.1 Drosophila orosa
TAGAATAATAAATACATACAAATAAAAACATTTTATTTATAAATAGAGTGTTAAGCAAAGAAAAAACAAAAATATAAGCTAACTTCGGGAAACCGAAATTTCTATACCCTTGTGCATCATGAAAAACGATCATAACTAAGCCAAAAATGAAATAATTTCCTTTTGGACAGATTTTCTAAGCTAGTTTTTATTGTGTTAACCAATCTGTAAAATAAATTTAATATATTAAAGAATTTAAATTTTTGCCAATTTTTGACAATCAAAATTTGAAAAAATGGCTAAAAATTGTATTTCTTTTGAACATATCTAGATCGATTCAGTTTTTCATCCTGATCAAGAATATATATGACTTATAGGATCGGAAATGACTCCTTCACTGAATTTCAAGCTTCTGACTAAAATTATAATACCCTGCAAGATAATAGGATCCATTAAAAACCCGCTTTACAAGGGTCTTTGACAGTATTCCACAGAAAGTTAATTTATTATACCTTTATAACTTATAATTTAAATTCGGAAAACATTAATGTGCTAGTTTTTAATAGGTTAAAATGTCAGCTTATTAAATTTAAATATACATTTGATTGTTTTATGATTTTAATGATTATAACCGCTAGAAAAATTAAAAAAAAAGGGTATTATTGGTTTCTAGCCTAAATCGAGTTGGCTATTGTTGCTAATCATGAATATATATGATATATAGGGTCGAAAATGCCTCTTTTACTCCGTTTCAACCTTCAGACTTAAATTAGAATACCCTGCAAGGGTATAAGATTGTAAACTATTGGTATTCTAATTGTTTTGTGAGCTACTTAAGAGTTCTATAATTTTAACGATACTCCACGACAACAGGAAAGCCAACTCTTGCTCAAAATCAACATACCCTTCTATGAACTTGGTGCATAAATCAGCGAAAGGGGGAAAGCACAGTGCACAAGAGCGCACTGCAAAAGACGGAACAGCAGGGCTTACATGTGCAATCTCTGGCGAAAAGATACCCGGCGTGACAATATCCGACCTTCGCAGGCCTACCGATCGAGAACGGAATGAGAACCTTATCGCTGCTAGGTGGTCGAGTCATAAGCGAGATCGCAGCGGAGGCGGAGGCGGGGGAGACGGCTGCTCGGTGGAGGTGTTAGGTGGAAAACTAAACTTAACTCAATTTGTTTTTTGGGCTGCCATTTTGCCTACGCGCTCCAAAATGAGTGTGACAGTGTGTGCGTGTGTTTGTGTGAGTGTGTGTGCTGGTACGTGCACAATACATGACAATTGTTGTTATTAACAGTGAACCGCCCGCCCCCACATTCACATGTAAACTTTGCCTCACCTTTTACTATTTTGTTGTTGTTGCTGCTGCTGCTGCTTCCGTGGTGCTGAATACGCAATAGCTCTTTTCGCGGCAAAGTTCCAGTTCTCCGTGCGGTTTCGCGATACCCGGGGGGTTGGATTTTCCAGCACACACTTGCGCCAGCACAAATGTGTTGGATATTATCGTGAAAACATAATTTCCGCAGAGCTTTTTGTTTATTTTCTATGTTTAACCGTAGTGTGACCGTGCGTGCGTATGAAGAAAACACCGCGTGTCAGAGTGGCCTGACCGTCCAGCGGAGAAAGAGGTGACAACTCTGAGTTTTGTCAAGTTTTAAATAAATCGTTAATACGTTAAAAAAGCTAAGAATTTCTATATTTATTTAAATCAAATTTCTGCAAGGATTGTTTTTAAAATAAAATTCAGTTTCTTGAAGATTTCATTAGGCCACTTAGTCTGGCAGCTGGTTAATCCACTTGGAGCCCACCTTGTGGTGCGCCAGTCGCCACAGCAGCAGCCAGACAAGCGGAAACATCTGAACCGAGGCAAACTTGGCGAATCTGATAAGGATATACAGCCACGATCCATCGCTGCCAACTTTGTGCAGCAGCACCAGCGACATTGCACTGCTCATCAGGAGCAGCCGCACAAAAATCTGCCTCTCGTGGGACCACACATCCTTGTAGTTACCCGCCAGGATGCAGAGCACTATCAGCCAGGGCAGCACCAGCTTAAGGATCATGGTCAGGAAAAATGTCACACTAAAGTCCCCGAAACAGGTTTCATGTAGGATTTTGTAAAAGTCGTTGAAGGCCGGGACGCTTCCGATGACGAACAGGGAGTACCAGCTGTACACCAGTATGTAATGTGCTGCAGTCTTTGCTCCGATTGTCTCGTTCCTCTCCAGCTTCATCCTCAGTCCCAGCTGCAGCTCCATGGCCAGCATTTGGATAAGCACCGATTCGTAGGAGGTACAGGTCAGGGTGTACAAGGTGCTCAGGTTGAAGAGCACCAGTTCGCTGGGCTGAAGACTGCGTCGCTGCCCAAAGACCACGTAGCCCAGATAGACCCATGATGCCGCATACGTAGCCCATGGAAGTGAGCCCACCAACGCGTACTCGGCGGAAACCAAGAGTATGAAGATGTTAACCAGCCAGGTCACCGGATTCAAGTACACCCCGAAGGCCAGGGGCCTTATAAGGGTCAGCCAGATGCTGAACAGCAGAGCTCCAGGCTGAAAACGTCCCAGTGATTCCGGAAGAAGAGATACAAGCGACAGTCCCAGGACCAAGACTAGCCACAGGTAGAACTGCATTCCTCGGACCCGAAAGGCATCCCTGTTGGAGAAGCAGGCAAATCCCAAATAGCCCAAAGCCATGATGTAGCGTTTGTAGAAGCCACACAGGCAAGTCAAGGCCAGCAGAGTGGTTAGGATCCAGCTGAGTGGGCTCAACATTTTGGTCTTTTCACCCCATATCTTCAGGGTGATCATCCAATAGAGGGAAGGCAGCAGCAGTATAGCCTGCACCACCAGGGGAATCCTTTCCAGCATCATAAAGATCACCAGCACACCGGTCAGCAGCCGAGAGACTCCCCTGAACCACACCAGCCCCTTCATGGGGCCCACCTCCTGGCCATGGACGTTGGTAAGGTGACAGCGCAGACAGCATAGCCATCCGACTCCAGCCAGGGTCGCTGCCCAGACCTGGGCACCGCGAAAGTAGTTCTTGTAAAAGTCAATTTCCATGATCAGCAATGGCATGTAGCTGCTGCTGTATTCCCGCAGAGTCTTTAGGCGATCCTGACTCACGAGGCGCCTGCAGTTCTTCAGGAAGGCATCCATTAGCTGAAAGTCCAGCCAATAAGCGGGAGTCGTCCTGGGATGCAGCTCTCTTAGACGACGAGCCTGGGCCTCAAGCTGCTCGGCATTGGTCAGCATGGCTTTGGCCTCGTACGCCAAGCTAACATTCAATATGTCATCGGGAAGCATGCCACGACTGTACATTGGCGGTGGGACTCCCAGCAGAGCACTCATTAGTGCCGAGAGCTGGAGAGGATTCAGGACCTGCAGGGGTAACTGGTGCCCAGTGGCGTTGACCCTAATGTTGCGGTCGCTCATGTGGGATGTGGCATGAGCCACCCCTGAGCCCCACAAAACAAACGGCGACTCAACTGACAGTTTGCATTTACCTGCGAATAATGGGAAAAGGAAAGAAAAGGATTCATTAATCGTGGTAAACTTAATAAAAGAAGCCCTTACTTTGAAGCTTGGGTTTACCCAGATTGGAGGTGAGTAGGTAGGCCGTTCGCCGGTCAGGAAAACTTTCTTCAAAGTTCCTGTACATGTCCATAATGTTGGCTTCGATACGTGGCAGGCTCTTCCAAGAAGGCTGCACACCCGTCAGGTGCACAAAGAAGAGGATACCCTTGGTATTTTGCCAGTGGTGGGACTCGACGAATAGTAAATGGTTCACTTTCTCAGCAACTAAATTCTCCGCTTGAATATCCATTACCCGTTGCAAGTTCATTTTAGGAAAGTGATCACCCAATTCCGGAGCCGTCCAGGCAAAGTTCTGACGGCATCGCCCAAACAAGGAGTCAGGGGCTTTTGATTGCCACAGCCAGCTGCGTGCCACTGTGGCTGCATCTTCATGGTAACCGGAGAACAGAGCCACATACGGCGAAAGCTTTCGTAAGGTGGGAGCCTCTGGACAACTGACTCCCACTAGACCTTCGTGCAGGAAGATATCTCGTAGCAGCGGCACACTGTCACAGTGATTGCCAAAGAAAGTGTGGGCAGACAAGTCGTCCCTTACGAAGACCACCAGGCGATCAGCCGGCGGTGTCTCCTCTGCAGTCTTTTGCGGCTCCAGGCCATCCAAGGGTGTTGGTCGAAGGTAAATCAGTAGAACTGCGAGCAGAGGCAGGAGCTGCAGAAGCACCAGACTGCGGTAGGACTCCAACATTGTATTCGATGGGTGTTTCCTGTCTCAATGTGGATTCTGGTGAGCAGTGGCTGGATTGTAATTACTAATATAAATTTCGGAGGTAACTTGATTTCGCCTGTTTTTCATGAACTTGTGTCAAACCTAGTCTCGACTTTATTCATTGCTAAAGCATTCAGAAATGAAGTGGGCGCTCTTTCGAATATTTTTCTGTTGCCTATTCTCAGTTTTAACAAATGCTGTGTTTTTAATATATCGTGGGATTTTATCAAGTTTTTTCGGTAAACTAGCAAACACGCTAAAGATGTGGAAGACAAACGTCGTGCTGATACACCTAGTGCTGCTCCTCTGCGTGCTGAAGATCTACTTTCACTCCACGCCGCTGATCCACCTGGAGCCTCAGGCGACGATGCCGCGAATGGATGTGGAACCGCCAGCCGATCGCCTGGTGGTCTTCCTAGCCGAAGGTCTCAGTGCGAAGACGTTCCTATCGCAGGACTACAGACGGTTGCCACAGCTGGGTGAGATATACCAGATCCAAGGTCTGCTCGGCATAGCCCACTCCAGTGTGCCCACGCTTACCCAAGCGGGTAACGTGGCCCTGTTTGCCGGGTTCCATCCAGCCCCATTGCTCACCGAAAACCATGACACGATCTTTAATCGCACCTTCCACTCCGCTAATGGAGTTGTACTAAAGTTCGTGGGTGACAATGCCAAAACGAATTCTGGTCTTATTGATCTGCAAAACTACCTGTCCGATGATGACAACCAGAGCAGGATAAGAAACGCCAGCAGGCTGTTGATCTTGGTCAGCATGGGCGATTTAGGCGGAGCCAGTCCATGGGACGAGTTATATCTGAAAAAGTTGTACGTAGCCCTGGCGGGCATGCTTGAGACCTATGATATGATGGAAAGTGTATTCAAGGAACACAGGACTGCTTACCTTATGACCTCGACATATGGACTCAGTAATCTGGGTAAGGATAACAAGGAGATATATTGGCAAGCTGATTAACCATATCCATTGTAGGCTCCCATGGCGCTGGTACTCCTTACGAGACGGAGACGCCCTTCCTTCTCTGGGGTGCCGGCATCAATGCTAATCGGACGCTCCAGAGGCTGGAGCAGATCCAGCTGACGCCGCTTATGTCAGCTTTGATTGGCTTGCCACCGCCGGTCAACAACCTGGGCCAGTTGCCTTTGGGCTACCTGAGTGTATCCCAGGAGCAGGAGCAGAAGGCAATGCACCTGAACGCCCTTCAACTTCTCCTTCAGGCCAAGGTCCTTCTGAGACACCACAAACGGACCCGTTTCTACAAGTGGCTTCCTATATCGTGTGACTTGGATCTCCCGCGGATTGCTCACTATCAGTACCAGATAAATCGTCTCACGGAAATGAACTGGCATGCCAAGGCCATGGAGACGAGCCTACTGGCAGCCCGTTTAGCCTTGAAGACCGTGAAGTACTACATGGGATACTACTACATACCGCTGGTGGTGACCACGGCTCTGGCTTTTCTCGGCTGGGAACTTTACATGGTGCTGAAGCTGTCCGGAGATGCACGGGCCGCCAAGGTGCCTCTCAGAGGCTTCTTGACCTGGAACACAATTGTGCTGGCCGGGCTGGGACTGGTGGTGGGCGAGCTGGCCTTCCTGCAGGGATTTTCGCCTCTGACGATCTTCTGTTTGGTGGTGCCCTTTGCCTTTTGGAGTCTGGTCCAGGCCGAGTTGCCAATGTTAGGTGGGTACTTCTTGGATGTTCGGACCCACTTATGCTGGATCGCCATACCTGCTGGACTCATCGTTGTGACGCTCTGCTGCAGCAACTCCCTCTGCCTGACGTATGCCTTGGCTGTTGGCTTCTACAATCGACTGGGCTGGGTGCGTCCCTCCTTCAGGGTCGTGACCTGGTTGATTCTTGTTTTCCTGCTGAGCGTGTTCCTGTGCTTTCTGCCCCAAATGGAGTTTTTGATGGACACCGATTATCGGCTAACCCTGCAGGCGGTTAGCATGCTGTTGGTATTCCTGCGTCCGTACATTTTTGATGAAAACCACCAGAAGCACGTTTGGATGGTCAACGGAGGAATGCTAATGCTGGGAGGAGTAGGAATCTATTTCAGGGAGACGGGCAGGACGGTTCCCATCTATATGATGGCGGCCAACTGGACGTATCTGTTCTATGCCTTCGCATCGATACCCTACAGTGGGAAAGCCTGTCTCCGGTCTCGCCTGCAGTTGATATGCTTTAACCTGCTGACCGTTCATGCCCTCCTAAGCGATTCGTACACCTCCCTCTTCGCCCAGGGATTGATCCTAGAGTATCAACAGGCTATTGAGGTGCATTTGGAGACCAGACTGCAGGTGCAGGAAGTCGAAGAGGACAGAGAGGAATCTATGCTAACATCCGAGAAATACCTGAAGCTGTGCTACCGTTTTGCCGTGTCCATTCTCCTTTACTTTTACGTCTCGATGATGGGCACCGGTCATTGGCAGCAGAGCTTCACCTATCTGGCTAACACGGATCGACTATTTATGCCTCATTGCTGCCCCACTATGTTGGGATTCCTGGTATTTATCCATATGCTCATCCCCCTCATCATAATCCTGGCCAGTTTGCGCGCACAAAGCATATTTGGGCGCCACGAAATCGGCACCATCTTCATCTGCGTGATGCTAATTTGCAATGCCGTGGTTCTGTTCTTTGTTATTTTTGTTCCCCACTTGACCGATTGGCCAAAAGTACACCCGTCCGTGATCAAAGTGGTCTTGGTCCAACTCACGGCCGTTCTGTTGATGGCCTGCGACTGCTGTGGCATATTTTTGTTCCGGGGATTCAACCTGATCACCTCTCTAACACCCAAGCGAGCTGTGGTTCAAATCCGCCCAAGGAAATAGATCGCTTAAGGGATTTGTTGAAGACCGGGCTCTGATTACGAACAGACCAACAACTTTTAAAAAAAATATTCAAATTTTTAGTTAAGATAGTATGTAAGTTCTTAAGAAACTTTTGCACGTGGCTTGTACAAAATGTATCTTCAGAATATAATAAATAGTTTGGCCTTAAATTGTGATCATAATTTATTATAAATATTAGAGGTGCTTGCAATCCAAAGATTGTAAGATGTTCTCAACAGTTTTTATCCTTTGACTTCTCTTCTCTTCTCTTTGACTTTTAAGATCCTTTACCTTTAAACTTACAGGCATTAATTTAAACAGTAAGTGTAGCTTTATTTTTTGAGACTCTTTATGTATTTAACCATTCGATGGGCTGCTTCTATATTGCACACTAAATCTATAAGAAGGGACTTCTATAAGGTTTTGTAAGGTTCGAAGGCATATAATACTTTAAGTAGCAAATTAACTTAAATGCAGCTGGCTGGATTAGGTACAAATTTGCAGGAGTTGAGACCTTAATATACTAAGTATAAACCTGTGCCATCGGATCTACTCCGATTTCGGTTTCTTCGTCTCCAAATGGGCCTGTAAAGGCAATAAAAACAGTAAATAAACAAATAGAACTCATTATTTTCATATAAACTTACCTTCTCGGCGACCTTAAGCAGGCTGTCGAAGCTGTTTTGACCCGTTTCCATCACCATGCCATGGAAGATCTTCGACTCGGTGGCCGTTAGCAGTTCGTAGGGAGAACCAAACTCCACCAGATGACCCGCATCCATCACAAGCACTCGATCCGAGTCCATGATCGTGTTGAGTCGATGGGCTATGGTCAGCACCGTGCAGTCGCGGAATTTACTTCGGATTGTGGCCTGTATCAGGGCATCCGTCTGCGGATCTACATTGGCCGTAGCTTCATCCATCACTAGAACTCGATTCTCACGAAGTATGGCTCTCGCCAGGCAAACCAACTGCCGCTGGCCCACGCTGAAATTGGAGCCGCCTTCGCTAATCTTGCTCTGCAATCCACTGGGCAGTTCAGCAATCAAGGGCTTCAACTTAACCTCTTCGAGAGCCTCCCACAACTTGGCATCGTTGTACTCCTCGAAGGGATCCAGGTTGTAACGCATGCTGCCCGAGAAGAGTACCGGCTCCTGGGGTATTATGGATATCTTGCTGCGCAGATCAAAGAGCCCCATCTCAGACGTATCCCTCTCGTCGATGGTGATGATGCCCTCGTTGTAGGAGAGTCGGAAGAGGGCATTGATCAGCGACGACTTGCCCGCTCCAGTGCGTCCAACAATGCCCACCTTTTCGCAGGGCCGAATACGGAAGTTGAGTGCCTTGAGCACATACTTGGCCTGCGGATCCGGGAAGTAGCGCAGGCACAGGTCCTCCGTTATGATCTCACCTCTTTCCGGCCAATTTGGAGGGGGTTTCTTTCCCTCCCGGGACTCGAACTCACCCTCTGGCTCGATTTCGTCGTACTCCACCACTCGTTCCACGGCGGTCATTGTGTTCTCCAGCTCCGCCGACTGGCGCATGCCCCACTGCACCATTCCAGTCATGCCCATTGCTTGGGTAATGGCCAAGCCCACCTCTCCGGGACTCTTCGGTGGGTTGATGAAGTAATTGAGGATGATGATCACAATGTACAGCGTGCAGAAGCAGTCCAAATAGTAGCCAAAGGCACGATTCGTGGCCAGAAAGGTGTAGTAACCGGAGCTATGCAGATCCTGGAGATTGTCAAACTCAGCAATTAGTTCCTTCTGAGCTCCCAACGCACGAATTGTGGGCAGTCCACTGATGGTGGCGCCCAGATGCGAGTAAATCGGTGACCTGGCCACCGCCTCCAAGCGCTTCACATCCCTCGAAGTCTTCAGGTAGAACTCCCTTATGTAGTAGAAAATAATGGCCAGTGCCAACGTCAGGATCAGATAGTAGGGATTAGTGATGCAAATCACTATGATAATGCCCAGCAGAGTGAGAAAAATCTGCACCACATCCAGCATAACAGTGGGCAGGACTTCGTCCACCTGTCCCAGATCCTTGGAGAAGCGATTGAGAATGCGGCCCGAGGGATTCGTGTTGAAGAAGTACATGGCAGCTCTGGTTATGCCACGGTACATGGCATTGTGCAAGTGCGTGGAGCTGCGCATGGCCATTTTGTAGAAGAGCATTGTCCGAACGATGGTGAACACCACCACGGCCACATTGAGGGCGGCAAAGTAGTACATGTCCTCGGGATCCGAACTTATGTCAGTTCCATCGGTGTTTTTGTCAACCCTGCAAAGGCAATCAAAAGATAAATATTTGATAAAGAAACCCAATTTCCTCTACTTACCAATAAGACAAAAAGAAGTCCGCAAATGAGCACAGAATCTGCGTGGACAGGCAGAGAAACACCATGAAGGAGAGCATCAACCAGGTGCTGCCCGCCGTCAGATACTCCTTGTACAGTCCCAGGCCAATCTTGCCCTCCACTCGAGTCTCCTGCAGCTGCAAGGCCGCCTCCTGGGCCATGGATTCCGCCATGGAACTCAACGAGGTGAAGCTGTTGTTTCGCGTGCTCGGCTTACTGATCTTGCTGTCCCTTCTGCTCATCGAAGGCACGCCCAAGCGATCCACGCCATCGCCAATGGCTAACTCCGTCTCCTCCAGTGCCTCATCCTCCTTGTTGGGTGCCGTGAGGAGTTGGGCAAAGTCCAAGCCACTGCGCTTCATGGAGGAGTAAGTGCCCATGGCGCTGACGCGACCCTTATCCATGATTACTATGAGGTCAGCCTGCTCCAGAAACTGCAGCTGGTGAGTGACCAGGATTACAAGTTCGCTTCGCAGGTAACCGCGCATGCATTGGTCAAAGAGGTGCCGCCCCACATGGGTATCCACGGCGCTGAGGGGATCATCCAACAGGTAAATATCTGCTCGTCGGTACACAGCCCGCGCCAAACTAATCCTGGCCTTTTGGCCACCTGAGAGAGAAGCTCCACGCTCGCCCACAATAGTCTTGTCGCCATAGGGCAGCAGCTCAAAGTCCCTCTCCAGGGCGCACTTCTTAATCACCGTGCGGTAGCGATGCTTGTCCCACTCCAAACCAAACAGAATATTCTGGCGCACCGAGCCGGTGAAGAGCCAAGGCTCCTGGGCGGCATAGGAGTAGCTCCCGTTGACCCTCAGGCTGCCACTCTCCGCCGGCAGCTCGCCCAGCACTGCCTGAATCAAGCTGGACTTGCCAGCACCCACGGGTCCAATGACGGCCACCAGTTTGCGACGTCCCAGCTGCAGATTTATGTCCTCCAGCGTTGGCTCCACCGAATGGCTCTCCCAGCGGGCCTGGAACTGATTGAACTCTATTAGATTCTCCGACAGGCCATTGCTCTTGGGGCTGTCTCCATTTAGTGACTCTCCTTTTGGTGCAGGAATGGGACTCCTCGACTTATCCCTGACCTGAGTCTCTGGTCGATGCATAAAAGTCTCCAGGCGACGCACGGAGACCAGTAGCTCGGCAAACTGGGAGATGCCCTGCGGAAAGAACATGGTCACGGATCGTCGCAGGATATTGTAGTAGGCGGTGATGAAGAAAGCCTTCTCGGCATTCAGGATATTTCCCAGCAGGACAAAGGCAATCAAGCTGGAGGAGACGAATACACGCGACAGGAACATGGCGAAGGAGATGAGTATGCCGCGGATATAGTTGACTTGCTTGATGCACAGCATCTCGTTGAAGCGTGTCAGCTCCACAACCTTCCCAAAGGGCTTCTCCCAGGCATACATTTTGATCACCTGAATGCCTGAGATAATCTCGTTCATCATCCGGACACGTTCATCCGTCCGCAAGGCAGTCCTCAGCCGGAGCACGCTGGTCCGCTTGCCCAGGTAGGATTGGAAGGGTAAAAAGAGCAGCATAATAGCTATGCCAAACAGAGAAGATATTCCAATCTGAAAGGGGAAAATATCACGTTTTTACTTAAGTATTATTTAAATAAATAATACATTATATTTTTATAAACATTATATACCCTCCAAATTAAGTTAAACTTCCTTTTAAAGATTTTGTAATTGGTCCGCCATTTGTGTATGTACAAAAAGTAATTAATAATAATTAGTCAACATTTATATTCAAAGCCAAACTATTCACTGATAGCTAAATGTTTGAATAGGGAAACCCTAAATGGTCTTGGGCATGGCCCAAGGGAAAGCATTAAAGTTTTTGTCGGTCTAGTACTTTGGTAGCTTTTCCTCAGAAAAAGGTTATGCATTATAGAAAACCAAACCCAATGAATTCCCCTATAGGGGTATACCCTTGCTTGCTTAATATTCATGATTCAGGGTCACGTTCAAAGAACTCAAAAGGGCGAATCAGAACCGGTTTGATTAGAAACATTCTCTCTCTTTGGTATCCTAACCACCCACTTACCTCTCGATACATCAGGTAGGTGACTAGAATCAGCTCGAGCGGAGCTATCCACAGGTAGTGTACGTTGATCAGAACCAAATCGAAGCGTCCCACATCGTTGGACAGCAGATTGACCACTTGCCCCACGGTGGTGTCACCCAAGGCGGTCCTACTGAGTCGTAGAGCCTTCCTATAGATGAGGCTGCTGAGTGCTGCAATAACAAGAAGATTAGCTGGGGTCTAATCAAGGTTAGGCTTAGAAATCACCACTTACCAACACGCATTTTCATGCCCAGGTGAAGTAGCCCCAACATGTAGGGATGTCCTATCAGCACACTGAACACAGAGCCCGCTATCAGGCCCGCGGCATAAAGCTGGGCCTTGGTGAGGTCCGGATCGTTGCCGGAGAAATAGGCCATTACACCAAACAGGCAAATGGGCTGTGTGACTCTGGATGGGAAATAAAGGTTGATATAAGTGAGTTGCCTTTGTAATTGTTCCTCCTTCGAAGCTACTCACTTGGTTAGGAACTCCTGGAGAAACAAGGAAATACCCGTAACGACCAGCCTCCAGCCAAATACCTTCATCAGGGCTCGACCCAGACTGGGTGTCTCATTTCTGGCCGCCTGCTCATCCCAAGCAGCGCACAAACGATCTCCCAGAGAGTCTAAATATTGATAGATATATACTATAGACTTATTTAAAATCCTAATAGATAGATAGACTCACCTGACTTGTGCTCTTTGAGTGCCCTATAAAGATCTTTCTGCTCCAGGGTCTTCTTGCGCCCCTTGAAAAGCACGGGCATGGCAAAACTTCAGGTGGGAACAGCATCACGTAGGCAACATTTTATTGAGAGTACAACGAAAATATAATTAGAGGAAGGCTTTCTCTTATCAGGGAGGGACTGATACTGATAATTCTTATGTGATGACAGCCAAAAAGAAAAAAAAAAACAAAATTAGGAGATGACTACTGACATTCCCAGAGGCTTATCAGAACAAAAAAAAAAACAGAGAAAAACTGTTGCTAGCCGATGCAGCAATATAATACGAGTATGTCAGGGTCAAAATAAAGTTTTTGTAACTCGAAATCCAGTAACAGAGGAAATAAGTAATTACACGCCACAAAAAAATAATAATAATACTTTACTGTGTGATATTTTTATCTAGCAACAATGCACTCATATTTTTTGATAAGCCCACATTTATGAGCAAACGTCACCACGAAATTTATCAAATATTTATTTATCAAAGACAACGTAATGACCAGAAATAATTACCTAACAAACTGAACATAATGAAATGTTTGAATTTAAATCTAATCAGCAAGTTAAAGTCTCTCTAAATCAATTTCTGCATGGCTGATACAATTTTGATGTTTGAACTGGGTATATCCACACCCCGTGATACCCTCTGATTCATTCCATTTGTTAGCACGTTATTGTGGCTTGATTCCCTTTAGGAGTAATTCCAAAGAATGGAGCAGCTGAGACAAAGTGTCACCTTCAATTGGTAGCCAATTGAATAAAGCTGCGGACTCTCCGGGCTCTCTGGGCTCCAGGCGAATGGGTAAAGATTTCCACGACTCGGTCATGCAAATTAAGCGAGCCATTGAATGAAATAATCAACTTGTCAGTGTTGTCGCGTTGCCAGCTCCGTCATTGCTACCGAAAATCCCCTTGCCCTGAATCTGTATCTGAAAGCGTTCCCCATACAACGAAAACTAACACCTAAACTAGTCATCAATGGGGTTAATTCTGTTATCAAAGCGGCTCTAATCTGTGGGATCTTTTTATAAATTCGTAAGAAGAACTATTTAAAGCTTATTTGTATTTCACAAGAAGAGGGATTTGAATTTGTGTAGAATGTGTATGCTTTTCTTATAAACACAGATCACAAAGTATCTTTGGAGATAATCATTAAGAGATATCACTAACTTTTAGTAGTAATTAATGGCTTTATAATCTCTAAAACTCACCAGAAAAAGAGCGATGATAGGGGATTGGAGCGCTCGCGCGGATTCTCCGGCAGTTCATCGGCTTTCATCGACTGCATGGCTGGTGGATTGGCAGGTTTAGGTTGGATTACACTAATTGGAGTTGAATTGCACTATATACACTGTTGCATTACAGGGGACTTGTTTGAGCTTGGGGGGGATGGAATGTCTTTGAATTAGCCAGCGGTTGATTAACACTTTCCGATCCGAAAGGGGACACGCGCTCGCCTCTAATATAATTAGTTTGGCATTAGCAGGGAGCCAGCGAGCGAGCGAGCAACTTCAAAGATCTCAGATCTTGTATCTCGAACTTCGATTTCTAATCGCATCCGAAGGGAGGAAACTTTTCCACTGACACACACAGGTAATATCACTTGGCATTTGATTTTATTCCGACGCTTCGACGGGCTGGCTGCTCCTCTCAGAGATCACTTCAGTTCACTTCTATCGATGTTACAGCCGAATTTCGTCATCGGTCGCGCTGCGTTGTATTTCTAATTTGCTTTTGTTCACGTCGAACTTATCGGATCCATATGGGAATACGCATGGCTTAGTGCGCTGCTCGATCCACGACGACGTTGCTCGGTCCGACACTCCGTTTGTTCTAATGCGCTCCGCTCTCGCACTGCCATTAAATAGTAGCGCCACTGCACTCGGAAAAAAAATTACTAGAAAAGGTTTGTTATAAAAATAAATTAAAGAAAATGTACATTAAAATTTGTGCATTGATAGATCTATATCTTCAAAAGAGTGGTGTTCAAGCTTCGACAAGAAGCGATCTTACTCAAATCAAATTCTATCATTCCTTCCCTATTATTAAGGCAATAAAAAAACAAACAAATAACAAAAAGGATATTTTTTAAGATAAATATTTTATTAATAATAATTATAACATTTAGTACATTTTTTTCTAAGTGTGCACTCTCTGTACTTGTTGTGCCAGGTTAAGATCGAAACGGTACTCTCCCGCTGGCCACCGGCTATCGGGAGCTCTCAGTACGCTCTCCGTTTCTCTGGAGCTCCAATGGGGATGTTGATAGACTGCGATCTATGGTTAATGCACTCTCTTCCTATCTTTGCCTCTCTGCACACTCTTTTATTCATCACTCTAGCGTTCTTCGCTCTCCCATTCTTCCCGCTCCCATTCTTCCCGCTCCCATTCTTCCCGCTCCTATTCTTCCCGCTCCCATTCTATAGGTCTCTCGGGTATCTCATATCGAGTGATAAGCAGGCCTCCCAACGCCTGTTTTCCCCATTTTGCATGACACTTGGCTCTTGTAATCAGTAATAACCAATGTGTAATTATGATACGCCTTTTATCTAGCAAACATTCTATTAGCTTGCAAATTTGTTGACGTACTCGTTGTACGCGCTTGATCCCTAGATGTTAAAGGTGTCATATGTGCATTTGTAAGTTCTGAGAAAACAACTCAGGTGTATAACTCCAAAGGTGACGAGGCAATTATAAAGAACATTTGAATTTATGAATTTAACGGTCTAGAAAAATAGTGGCAGCTGACAAGCTTTACGAAAGGGAATACACGATATATACTGCATACTTTTGGGTTTTTTCAGGAAAGCCCAAAAGAGTTCTACAAAAGGGAAGGAAGAGAGAGAAGAATATATAAAAAACCGTTATTTTTCAGAGTTCAATTAAAAATAAGGAAATTTTTTAATACATTTAAAGTAATAACTTAGTTTTAATTTGGGTTTTGGCTAAAAAAAAATAAAACATTTATGGGTGCGAAATAGATTTGATTAATTTTAGAAAAACACCAGAAAACCCGGAAAATACATCGATGGGTGTACTTTCAATCTAAAAAGAATTGATGAAAATATATTTTGAAAAATTAAGTAAAACCATTTTTTTGTTAAGTCTAAATAAATAATCAAAACAAATTTTGATATGCAATTGTGAAATTCGTCAAATGTACTTAAATATGACCATTGCGTATTTCCAATCCAAACAATCGCAACAAACTAACTTTAGCTTTTATGATTGGCCATATAAATGCAAGGGGTGGTTGACGAGTAAGGAGGTCTACGAATTACTAATTGAATTAATGCGATAACTGAAGGCACCAAACGAAATCGGAAGGTCTGTTCTTACTTATATACAGATATGTATATAAATATGTATATAGTTGCCACCCAGCAGAGGATGGGCCGGCCGGCTTGTGGAGATCGTGGGTAATCTCAATATTGCATTGGATTGGGCTTGGGTGGAAGGAAGTGCTTGATTAGATTACAATTCAGTGGCGCGGCGACTTTTCAAAAGATATTCACAATCATAATATGCAACGAATTGTGTCGAAAGTTATTTATACACATGCACATGATCACTTAGCAGTTCCCGTGAGTTTTCAATTGGTGCCACTGACCCACAGAGGAGCGCCTTTAAAATGGGTATATGTACATATATATAAAGTCGAACCATTATAACAGAAATTTTTATCTATTTTGAAGCATGGACACCTGGATCAATAGAAAAATAAAAAGATTTCTGTAATGCGCACAAAGTTTAGCTTAAAAGAATGTTAAATTACTGCTAGAGCTAATAAAATATAAAATATAAAAAAAAGATATCGAAAACTACGATTCGGTTCCAGTTATTAAATTACATAGATTTATCTATCATTTTCCCGCAAGTATTTTCTCGATTGTAATAAAGTAAGCTTTATTAAATTTTTAACGTGAATTGACCAAGTTAATCGATTATGGAAAAGCTATAAAAAGTTTTAAGGATGGGTGGTAATTTAAAGCTATGCACTTGGACGTTTATTGATGACTATCAGCATTTTTGGACTTGGGAATCACAATTTCGCACTAAAGTATATATCCCAGAAGGTAGATATGAGAATGAAAAGATAGAGAAATGGAGAAAACTTTCTAATGTATTTTTTTGTAAAGCTAGATAAAATTATTATGTCTATGTACATTGTACATAGACTGTGTATGTACATAGACTGTGGTGTTAGTATACATCAATCTATTTGTAGAAGTTCAAAAGTCGCCTCCAAGCTACATAAATTTTTTTCGCCAAAAAGCTATTTTTAAAAGTCTTAAAATATATAAAATTGCGAAAATTTAACTGTATATAGAGCTTCATTCATATCAAGATACATATTTTCATACATTCATACATTGCATGGCTGCTGACAATGTACATATGTATGTACATAGTTCCCGTTATTAGGCCGGCACCTTTGAATCAATTAAGGCTGCAGGCGATGGCTTACGATGAGGTGCAAGAGGAGGGGCTGGTCTGGCGGGGTTCTGACTGACAACACGTCAGAGAGAAGAAATGGCTATACAGATCGCATATGTACATGGAACCGTTTTTATTTTGGAGAGCGCCAAAAAACAGCTTTATGTAACAGAGTGAATAAAGAACTCCCTGGCGCCGATATACCAATGCAATATACTATGTATAAACTGTACGCGGTTTTGCATCAGGTAAGCCGATCCCAAGACAGATCATTTAATGTTTGCTCTTATCCGCCAAGCAGGCATAAAAAATTCAAAACCAACGCAGCATTCCGCTCAATAACTTTTCAGAGAGCAAAAGAGAGAGAGAGTGAGAGCTTTGTTCAATTTCTGGCGGTTGGCAAGTAGAGATGACACTTTTTCAAGTTTTCGACACTATCGATTGTTTCAAATAAATTAATTTTTGGAATTCTGAATTTTGATACCATAGTCAAACATTGTTAATAAAAAAAAACATTTAAGTTTTACACTCTGTAGATTCTAAATGTATTTTTTATATTTTTATCTTAATAAATTTTGAAAATTGAATAAAGAAACTTAATGCCTCAGCAGATGATACATTAATTTTTTTATTTCAAAACAATTGACGTGCCAAAAGCTCCTATGTTATCGATATCCGTAGACTTCCATCTCTAACCCGGCGTCTCGAGAGTATAAAAGAGCGACACCGCAAAGTAAATTTTATTCGCTCCGAAAATTTTGAAAAGTGAATATCTTGTGCAGAACCACAGACCAGACTTACCGTTAAAATGGCATCGTTCGTTGGAAAGAAGTACAAGCTCGACAAATCCGAGAACTTCGATGAGTACATGAAGGAGCTGGGTGAGTTTTGAGTTTACAGAAAGTGAAAGAAGTCTGCAATGCAGCAAAAATTTCATGCCTCACGATGGTTAGAGGGGGTGGGAAGGAAACCCAAAAACACGCCACCGAAATCAACCGGCCGGCTTTTTCTGCAGAGTGTGTGTGTTTGTGCAAACTCTCCATATGCCTGTGTGTGTGTGTGTAAATGGATGATGAAAATCAATAGAGGAAACGGCCGCAGAAAAAGGGAGATGCAAGAACCGAAAAACGTGCTTACCTCGCCAAAAAAAAAATACAATTTACAGTTGCGAATCAGAGTGCAAAAAACATACATATGTAAGAGTAGTAAAAGCTTATCTATTTTTTTTGGCGGCGCCATAAAGCCGAAAACTAATTAAACAGGCTGTACTTTGGCCCCCCTTTTTTTGAGTCACTTCATCATAAAAACATCGTGACATTAGGCTTTCTCGACAGGTGTAGTCGGTCGTATATACATATGCCGTATGGCAGATATTTCGGCGAAAGTTCCCAGTGAACTTTGCTCCCGGGCCATTAAGTTTTCTGTCTACTAAAAAAAAGAATAGGTGCTGCTCTTTGGCCTTGCTGTCTGTCTAGAGTCTAAGTTGAAGTCTACAAAGTATTATTCTAGGTTTATTACAACTTTGACTTGATTCCCATAAACCTAAATGATTTAGTTTTTACTTTTAAATGGGGTGATTTTTTTCCTTTCCCAGTCTAGACTTATCCTACATATATCGGCTGGGGGGATGAATGGGGATGACATGTTGTGTATATTTGAGAAACCGGATATGTCGCGACAGTTTGAGGTATGGATTCATTTTCCAGAACTTTTCTCGTCTTGCGGTTTTGGTTTCAACGCTAGACTTGGTCCCCCAGACAGGGCCACGTAGTAGATCTCAGTTTTCAAATCCAAACAAAGCCCAAAAACAACCTGTTGTGGCTGTGGCTGTGGCTGGAGCCTCGGCAATGGTTATCAGCTGTCATATATATAAATGCGATAAACTATATGCCTATATATGTATGTATAATAATTGGACAACGATTACAGTCTTCGCACTTTGGGCAGGCTGGCCCTAGCTGGAAATTGCAGGCCAGCCTAATCTATTCCAAGGTTCTCGAATCATATATACCTTATACGATGCATATAAATCGATCTCTGGGCACAGTTGCTGGGTTCCCATGAGTGGGAAGTTATCGCACGGCGACAGACGGTTGACACTTGACTCGAGGGGCTCGTAAAGAAGCAAGTACCAGCTACAAGCTACAAGCTACAAGCCTGTCGTCGTCCATACATAATTGAGCATAATTGATTGGGCCTATTGCCTGGCTTGATGGATGTACAATCGCTCCAAATAAAACCGATAGAAAGCCTGAGGTCACAAGAGGTCTTACTTTCTTTCTCCCTCGATAATTGCAAGCTATTATTAGGTTTTTGCTTTGTTTAATTGTTCTCGAAACGTGTTTATTGCTGGGGACCTAATGAGGCATGGCCATAAACTGGAAGTTTTGAAAGAAATACAGAAAAATAAATATTGCAATTAACAAATGCCAGCAATTATTTGAAAACGGGCAAATAATTACGTGGCTTATCATTTAATGGCTTTATGACAGGGCTTATCTTCGATTTTTCTGTATTCCTTTGCTTATTTTTTTTGAATCCATTGATTTTGAACCGGAAATGGTCAAATGCATATCATTTGAAAGAGATTTATCTTTAATTTATAATATTTTGAACTTGTCACATCATTTGAAAGAGATTATCTTTAATTTATAATAATTTTAAGCCCTCAGGGTGAGGTTATCTCAAGAAATCCATCGATTTTGAACTTGTTATATCATTTGAAAGAGATTATCTTTAATTTATAATAATTTTAAGCATTCAGGGTGAGGTTTTCTCAAGAACTGTTTGTCCTGTCCCTGTTGCAAACGGGATGTTCACATTTATACACTTGTATTGAATGCACTCTTGAGAGATAAGGCGCTGTCCCCGCCCGATCTATATATAGAGGGGCTGGCCAATTGATAAGCTCCCAGAGTAGGAGGAGGAGGAGGAGCAGCCCGCATTGTTCGTTAACCTTGAGCACGACTTTTGACGTTTCAGCGGAGTCTGCACTGCTTCGGCTTTATTATTTTTAATTAAATAAAATATGATTTGCATTGTGGCCGATCTTGTTGGGCTAATTCAATTATGTGCAGTCTGCCCATAATTCATCTCTCGCATTCCAATTTTGATATTCTCCCTGCCCTTAGCTCCCGATTTCTGACCTTTTCTCATCAAATTTCGTGGTTTATTTCGCAGGCGTCGGTCTGGTGACACGCAAGATGGGCAACAGCCTGAGCCCCACCGTGGAGGTGACTCTGGAGGGTGATACCTACACCCTGACCACCACCTCCACCTTCAAGACCTCCGCCATCAGCTTCAAGCTGGGCGTGGAGTTCGACGAGGAGACCCTGGACGGTCGCAACGTGAAGAGCATCATCACCCTCGATGGCAACAAGCTCACGCAGGAGCAGAAGGGCGACAAGCCCACCACCATTGTCCGCGAGTTCAACGATGGCGAGCTGATCACCGTGAGTACCCTGTCTGCCCCTTATCTCGAGTGATGTTTGTTCTTAATTCTCCCTTAATTATCCGGCAGACCCTCACCATTGGCAGCGTGAAGTGCGTGCGCACCTACAAGGCTGTCTAAGCGACAGGAGCTGTCCATGACTGATCTACAACTATAATCATTCGACTACATGCATCGCAACTAACTCAGATAGCCACTATTGTTATTGACTAACAGTGAACTAAACTAACTAAACAACAAACGGAACTGCACGCTCAGCCTAATGTTAATTTATGATTTAGCACCCGTACACCCGCAGTCGGTGTATGCGAGAAGAATACCATTTCCAAATGCATTTGAATAAACCAAAACACTGAAGTGCTTTAATATTCCCAATGTTTTCTTTACATTGCAAAGTTTGCAAGTTTCTCTTTCAGCTAATTAATCAATGTTGGATATGCTTAGACACAAAATTCAAAGTGTATTCCCAAAAATATCAAGAAATCCTTAGTTTCGGATAAATTTTTTAGTTAACTAAATTCTTCTAAATTATGCAGATGTAAGTATGAAAAGTAGGTGGTTGTGCGAAAGATTCTTAGCTCTTTCGCTTGAAATCTGAACGGAATATAAAGATATTTCGAATATTAAATTTATGCTGTCAATTCGACATTAAATTCCAAGTCTGGGAGACTTGTTGTAGATATGTAGCTTTTAGCAGTAGGTCTACGAATGCTATATAGTCCTCCTCATTTATTATAGCGGTTATAAGAATGCAGCTATATAATCAGGGTGATGATTAGGAACTTAATGGGTTTATTAATCAGCTGAAATTCAATGAACAAGTCTTAAGCTGCACTGACCCTGATACTGACCCTTCTCTATTGTCAGCATGGACCGACTGTGCACCGTCGTCCTGGTAAGTCCGTATCTTCGGCGTCCCTGGATGGCGGAGAACGGAGCTGCGGCACCGGCTGGCGGACAAAAGGGTCTCAAGGGTATTGTGGCCGGCGGTATAACCGGAGGCCTTGAGATTTGCATCACATATCCCACCGAGTACGTCAAGACACACCTGCAGCTTGACGAGAAGGGAGGCAAAAAGAAGTACAATGGAATCTTTGACTGCGTGAAGAAGACGGTGCAGCAGCACGGATTCTTCGGACTCTACCGTGGTCTCAGTGTGCTGCTCTACGGCAGCATTCCCAAGTCGGCGGCAAGGTAAGTGTTCGTTTTCTAACACACGCAGATTTATATATTCATTCTGCAGGTTTGGCGCCTTTGAATTACTAAAAACGTATTCTGTGGACTCCAAAGGACAACTGAGTAACGCTGGCAAGCTTCTGTGTGGCTTGGGTGCCGGTGTTTGCGAAGCCATAGTGGCCGTCACGCCAATGGAGACCATCAAGGTGAAGTTTATCAACGACCAGCGCAGTGACAATCCCCAGTACAAGGGCTTCTTCCATGGAGTAAGACAGATCATCAAGTCGGAGGGCATCACTGGCATCTACAAGGGCCTGACGCCCACCATTC
>JAEIIH010032261.1:0-10514 GCA_018904745.1 Drosophila orosa
AAGGTTTCTAATCTTGCAGAAGTCCCTTCTGTATTGCCTTTAAGGAGCTTCAAAATTGCTTTCGATTTGATAGGCCTAACAAAATATAAATACATTGTTTTTTATTTCTGATTTGCGAATCGACCCACGCACTTCATAATCTCGGAGTAAGAACGTCATATGTTATATGTATACCCATTTAAATAATAACATTCGTCTCGGTGGCTCTGCGACGGTTTTCTTATATTGAGGCACAATTTTTTATGGATAATGACCCAGCGCTGATTTGCTTACAATTGACATAAACGACCATCAGATGAGTTATGTCAGGCCCAGGCGGGCTTGGGTACACTCACTCATGCACGGGCACATGGCAATGCAGATAAGCCACACTCAATCAGTATAAAAGTATGCTAGGCAAAGTCATTGGGGAGCCAGAGGCATCAGGAAAAGAGAGAGGCGCCGAGGCGGCGGCCGTTAATCAAGGAACCAACATCTGGGGATATAGAACAAAGTCAGAGAAATTCTAAATTGGGACTTTCCCAACACGCACGCATTTAATTAAAGTAAAAGCTTTGCTTTTTTTACTTATTTTAGCCATTTTCTTGCATTTGTTTTTTTTCTGTTGGTGCGAAATGCAAAGCTGGCAAATAAAAATGTGACCGTCAAGGGATGCGATGTCTATCCAGCACTGCAGTTGCACCAGGAAATAACTTCAATGTATATGCATGCTAGTTTTTTATATTTGCAAAGGAAAATGCTCAGCCAGATATCTGGGCGTTTAAAAAAGGAGATAATGCACTTTTAGCTAATTTATTAGCCTCCCAGCTCTGTGAGCAGTTTCTGCGAATGCAAGAAAGGCTGTGTTCATTCTATTCATTATGGCAGATTCAGGGGTTGTTAGTTATAGCAGAAATAGGGGTAGAACGAAAATTAATTTTCCCCTGATAAGGGTGGATATAAGATATATTGTTTATGAATTTCTTTTTAGCTCATTTAGTGTACTACGTTGCAAAATACTTATAATTATACAGCTAAATACTGTTATATTTATATTATAGAAAGTGTCTACCTATAAAGCGTCAATAAGCTTATGAAACTTCAAGACTGTTATATTTGATAGAAATATACATCCAGTTTCCGTTATATATAAAGGGCTTATAAAATACTTGTATACTGTTATATTTAATTTATAGAATTTATTTACAATTTTCCTGCCATAATGGCCTTTTGCTTTTGAAACTTCAAGAGGTTTTTCCGCTATAAATGGCTTATAAGCTTTTGGAACTTCAGGACTAAAATGTTGATGTTCTGGAGCTGTGCTAAAATTTGAAAAGAAAAGCTCTTGACAGAAAATCTAAGCGAGAAATTCTCGGATTTTATGGAAAATAAAAACATAGAACTTAAAGTGAAATAATGCTTAGTAAAATAATGCTCAGTAAATGTAAGTAAAATATTTCCTGGCTAAGTTATCTTATTCAAATAGTTTTTAATTTATGGGACTAAGAAGAAAAAGTGTATCGCGAGGAAATAGAGGAATTCAATTGTATTCTAAGTAATATTTTAACTTAAAGAATAAAATGATAAATCAAACATTTATTCTGCTGTGATTCGATTTACACTTTAATAAATAATTAGAAAACAAAATTAATTTGTAACAAGAATAGGGCTGATAAAATGTATTAAGCAAAAATATGTTGTTATTGCAAAGCAATAAGAACTATTCAGTTTAGAGTTAGCAATATAAACGTAAAATCCTTTCAGAATCATTAGAGTCAAAAAAGAGTTCGTATTTTGCCGAACTAAGAAATTCAAGATGAATGGGTAAGCAACATGACAAGTACTGGCGTGCAAAAGCGATTAAAAAACTTTAGATTATTCCGATTAATTCTTCATCTTCATTCTTCTTCTTCTTCTTTTAAGTCCCATGCATTAAAACCCCTAGAAATATATGTACATTAAAAGCAATAGTTTTAATGTATTTTTTATAACAATTGGGTTAATTTTAAATGATCTGTAACAAACAAAAATTCAAAATTTGTCAAATAATCTTACAAGGTTGTAGTTTTCTAGTTAATAGTGAATACTGAAAGGCAAGATAAAAATTACATTTCATTGTGAACTTTTTTTAAGAGATACAAATTTGTTGAAAAAACTTCTTTTGCGACTTTAGAACTTTCTCTTAACAGGTTACGTTCATATATAAATCTGCAGTTTTAAGACCTGCAGAGCAAAGTTAAAAGGCCAATCAGCTCTGTGCAGGCAGAAAACTATACAAATTGTAAATAGTGTAGTAATGGCCTTGGAAAAATTTTTTGAATAGTGGTCAATTGGTGGTTGGGGCTAATGTATTTTTTTAGTTTGAAAATTTAAGGCCTTTAAAATAAGACTTTCACTGTCATCCAGTAGCAATCGTCAGCTTTTGGGACAGAGTATACCTCGTTATATTTGGTTTTAAGTTGCAAAATTTACAGGACAAATGCATATTTCTTATGATTTAAATAATTACTTTTTTTGCTATAATTTTTTTAACCATAGCCGGCATATTGTTTGAAGGCAAAGGTGTTTATTACCAACTGATATCGCATAATATATATTATATATATATATATGTTTAGTCAAAAGCTAACTATTAAATTAAATCTAAACAAATCTGTGGGAACACCGACTGAGCTTACAAGATGCGTTTACTCAAAAATACTACAAAAGATTGGTACAAATAACAACACTAGGCAGCTGGCATCGAATACAGAGCACACCCCATAAAAATATAAGCAATGATAACTTAAGAAAAGTATTTAATATACAAAGATACTGATTACATGAAGCCAGCATTGCTTTTAACTTTTAAATGGGTCTTATTCTGCTAAAATACTATCATGTTAATTATATAGACATCATGTGAATAAAGCTAAAATCTTATTTGCTACATTCTACAGATAGATAGAGTCAAGTTTGTCAAGATTTCTGTAAAATTGGGGGTGTGGTGGTAGCAGTTTTCTATGTTGCTCTGACAATAAAGTTACACATGAACATTCTAAAGCAGCGGAGGGCACGAAATCTAACGGTTTGATCAGGAGCTCGGCCAGCTGCTTCCGAAAAAAGATAACGGTTTGAGCAGCGTGAGCAAATTGAGCCACGGCGTGCCCTTCGCTGTTCTAAAGCGTCAATTGCTATGAAACTTAGAAATTTTTGATCTGGTTGAGCCGCAAAATAGAAATAAATTAATTAAAAGCAGCGGAGGGCACGAGATCTAACGGTTTGAGCAGCAGCTCGGCCAGCTGCCGCCGAAAAAAGATAACGGTTTGAGCAGCGTCAGCTTTGCTGGAAAAAAAAGTTGTAATCATCATGTGCCAGACGTGGCTGCTGTACAAAAGCACTACAATTTATGATACATGGGGTCCAGAGCCCTGTCCTAAGCCCCAGAAAAAATGAAAACCGATCCATTTTGATCCCTATTTTGATCTTTCTGTTCATTGGACACGTTTACGTGCAAATTTACAATATATCTTATACGCAGTATATGTAATTTTCACAGAAGAACGGCCAGACCGGTTTTATTAAGATTGTTTCAAAATGTATAACATCTTAACTTTAAACTCAACTTAAACCCCCACACTTGAGCTGCTTTCGTTCTGGGATTATATTAAGATATTCCATTTATATTAATTATTAGTATCTAAAACTTTAAAAGTGCAGACTCCGAGTCTCCATTGCTCCATTGCAAAGGTCAGTAAAAGAATGATAAAAAGCCTTAAAATAACCGACAACTTTACTGTCATTTAAAAAAACAGCTGGAAAATCTATGCCTTCGGCCGTTGTATATTTGCCCTTCAGTATATTATTAAATTTCTGATCAAATTTAAGCCTTTTTCCATCCAGCTTTCTGATTAAAATTAGCATAAATGCGCTCGTTTTTTATCATAAAAGATGCTGCCTTTGGGAGAAAATGGTATGCTGCGACACTAATAAGAGTGTCATATAAGTCATATTTCAATCTAATTTCAATCACCTAGACTCTAGATCCTAAAGGATACATTTTTTATGGAATTAAATTTTGTATTGTTATTTCACATATTTGAGAACATTTATCAGTCATTTTCGAGTCATTTTCAATTCTTTTTCGAGTCACGCCTGATATGAAATCTTTTAAAATCTTTATTGTAAAAATGATCTTCAAAATGCTGGGTGGAATGACTTATAACTGGCGACTAATGGAGACTAGAGGGCAAAAGTTTTCCATTTCGCCGCACTTAAAACAGGGAACATATACGATTTCTTCTTGTCACTGATAAAGTGATAAGTTTTTCGGTAATTTACTTATTGAGCATTATATGATAAGAAGGCACGCTAAACGAAATAAAGGTAAGACGCTGATTTCAGTGGACACTAAAAACAAAAAGGCAAAAGAAGTTGGCACAAAATCAGAAACAAAGCCAAAAAGGGAGTACAATTTGGGTCAAGCCCGAGCGATAATGAGCTTCGCAGCTTACTTCCCTTGCAAGTAAGTATCTGGAATATGATTAATAGACAATCCAATCGCATCAGTTCAATCAAACGAGATACTTGCACTTCGTGCAGCATTTTTATCTGCTGGGCTAAGCAAATACCGAAGAATAACAACTAAATATCTTCTTAACGAAAGTTTGGTGGCAAGATTTTAGAGCGACACTAATTAAATCCAAACTAATGAATTGATATTGGGCCAAAAGTATCTAACACAAGATAGGAAATAAACGGAGACAAATGCACATAGTAGGTCTTATGTATATGCAGCTTTGTGGGTCTTTCACATGTTGTTTTTCTGAGTTTACACTTCAGGTCCGCCTACACAAGACTTGGAACCCGTTGTTGGGCCACCAACCACCACGAAAAAAAGAACTACTGCGGGCACAACTCGATTTTTACATTGCCCTGACCACACACACACACATGGTACATATTCCAATGTTGAATTACTTTAATATCTGGCAAAGTAATTAACGACATAAACTTACAAGCGAATCGATTTTTTTTATTCACACGCATGCACACACACAGAGAGAACGACGGGCAGCTTACACACGCGCGGGTTGTGTGCGTAAAACAAACAAAAAAACAACTGAAAAACGCCGACAAAAACGCCCGAAAACCACCTTCAAAATGGGGCGATTGCAAAACATTTATTATTTACAGTTTGGGACACACACAACTATGGCGTTGGCGCACACTTTAATCACATTTTGAATTAGGAAAACCAATGATTTTATCTGAATTTCGCGCAGCAAACGAAATTTTGCACCGACATTCATATGGTTCACAACGGAACTGATTCCGAACACTAAACCAGGGATGCCAAAAAAGACAGACAACAGCTGTGGTCGCTGGGTATCAAAACCAGGGCTGCAACATGTCACTTAACTTATTTAAATTTTTTAAGCCCCATTTCGTTTATTCTTATATGTATTTTGAACTCGCATGTTTTATTCTTGAAAATTACTTACAATATATTTTCGATAACAAATATATTTATTTGAATTTTTGGTTATAACGGAAATGTGCTTTTTTCGTGTGCTGCATTATATTGTTTTAATTATTTTGTTATTGAATAGCTTTCGCACATGGGTTTTAGTTTAACAATCCAAGAGATTTCACTTATGTTTACACAGTTTCGGATATTTTATATCCATTAGCCCGTTTATGCAGGTTGTTTTTGTTGGAGGATAAATCGATTTTTTTGATTTCTCAGTTCACACATAATTAAGTGCTGCTCCTTGCAAATTCCTTTCAACAGTAGGGGCCATAATTACACCGCCTTTAACTTATATTGTCTTAACACTTTACACATCTTTCAGCTGACTAGTTTTAAAGAAAATTTCAACGATTCAGATATCCACAGAGAGGAATCGAAAAGGGAAACGCTGACAACTGAACTAAATTCCCTTATACGTGAAATAGACTCTAAAAACGGGGGTGACTTTGCCTTCAATTCAGACTCCGGCTTATTGACAATCCTCCTCCAGTTGGCATGCGCAGCTCCAGCTCTCCGGACTCGTTTAAAGTCATTTTTGCCGCCGAGTCAAGACATTTATTTAATAGAGTGACCATCGCCCCAAACTAATTGCATTTTGAAACATAAAACTGAAGTATTTTGTTTAATCTATTATTAATATTATGGTTATAAGTGGGCCAGCCTGTCTCCCTAAATTAACAATGCAAGTAAATAATTTTTGTGTATAAGAAGCAAGATATTTAAAGAAACATTTACAAAACAGAAAATACAGATTTATAGAGAAAAATCCATCGTCACTTCAATAGTTATAGTTTGACCTAGCGATATTCGATCATGATGTGGTTGTATATATTGTCTATTGTGGGTATGACCGATTCTGGAGGATCGGGTTGAGCTGCCACCTCAGGCGCTGGCTCAGACTCCGTTTCTTGAAGGGAAGCGTGGCGATCCGTTTTGAAAGTGAGACTGCTGACATTTTCCTTGACTGGCGGCTTGGGTTTCTTTCCGAAAGCGAAGCAACCGCTCTGCTTGGTCGCTACTGGTGACAAGTTGTCCTTGTTTTTGGTGCTGGAATGTATGAATAATAGAATGGTTAAAATTGTCCGGGGTATTCTAAAAAAGAAAATAAACTAGAAATACTTAAATGCATAATGCATTGCGCCAAGTCTACATTACGAAAATAAATACTTTATAAACATTTATAAGTCTTGCAGGCAACATCTATTATATGGAACTTACAATGCCTTGAGGGCCTCTAGTTTCGGTATATTTCTGTTGTAGGTTTTGGCACCACCCGACGCCTCCTGAGCTGCCAGCTCCTCGGGATGCGCCTTCTTCTTGTGCGTGCGACAGTTTGAGCCATTGGCGAAGGTGCGATCACAGAAGTCGCATGAGTATGGTTTTAGTCCCGTGTGCAGGATGAGATGGTTCTTGAGCGCCTTGGCTCGCTTGAACTCCCTTCCGCAATAGTCGCACTTGTGCTGCATTTGATCGGTGTGTACCAGCCGATGTCGGTTTAATGTGGGTCGCGAGTTCAGCTGCATGCCACACTCAGGGCAGATATACTTGTGCGGGTCGTGCGTCTCCTTGTGGTGCTTCAGCCGGTTGGCTGACTTGAAGCATTTCTTGCACACCTCACACTCGAAAGGTGCGTAATCCGTATGCGTTAACACGTGCTCCTTGAGGGCGCTCATGGAATGGAGGCCCACGCCGCACTGTTCACAGATCACTGGTCTCGGCCGTTCGTCCAGGTGCATGTACTGGGCGTGGTGTGTGGCCGAAGCGCTGCTGGCGAACTTCTTGTCGCAACTGTTGCAGGCATGCTGTTTTCGCTTGGAATCGGTCACGGGCAGGTGGCGTTGACTGTGCCGCTCCAGCTGGTAGTGCGTGCGAAACTTCTTGGAGCACTCCGAACAGGTAAACAGGTCAGAGCCAGCTGATTCGGCCTTCCAGTGATCCTGGCGCATGTGCCTGTGCAGAGACCTGGTGTTGGCATATGTTTTCAAGCATCTGGTGCACTGGTGGGTTTTATCAGAATCAGGATCTGGCTCACATTTCGCGGCGTTCTCTTGCTTGCGTGTCAATTCCCCCTTGGAGGAGGAACTATGCTCACTGAAGGCATATGCATCGCATAGTTTATCCAGTACAGAATCTTCGTCGGCTTCATAAACTGGATCCTGATCGTCGGAGCCTGATGCTCCTGTCTGTTCCCCTTGCTCTGCGGTCTGGTCCTCATCCTCCTGTTCCCCTTCCGGTGTCAAGGGGTTTTCAAGCTCTTCGAGGAGCTCCGGCTCCTCAGGAAGCAAACCTTCTTGTATGCATAACTTGGGTTTCTCATCCACGTAGTGCACTTCCGTTCCTGGCGCCTCCTCAAGTAGGCCGAATTTGGAGCGCAGCTCCTGGACATTCAGCGACACATCTTTGCTGGATGCACTCTGCAGAATGCAGAAGAGCTTCTGCACGCGGGTAATGCGTTCCGAGAAGTTCACCAGCGAAGTGACAAGCGTAAGGCACTCACAGCATATCATCTCCGGCAAATCCTCCCCGCGGGTTATCTGGATATGGAGGAATATAACTCTGATGATTTTCAAACTCTTCCCATGCTTGAATCACAGCGCCCACATACATTCACCCAGAAGTACTTGCCAATGGCGGTGGCCAGTGAGAGATCCCCAGAAGATGCATCCCCATCATTTTTGAGAAACACGTTCATGTTGCCCTGGATGTCATCGTTGGCGCAGAGTCGACACCACAGACGCCAGTCGCTGGCGGCATCCGTTGGAACTGGCTGCACCTCCAAATGGGCGGAGGCAGCCATCGAAGAGCTCAGCAATTAATTATAAATAAACTCCCATTCAGCGTAAACATATTGGGTGATAGCTGGCTCCGAAGAAGAACTGGATTCGCTGGTTCCGTAGGGGAACCGGTACTAAAGTGCGTGGTTCTACCAGATCTAATTCAGTATTTCTGCCTTTTTTTGTCTCCCTAATAATCTTTGTAAATGCAAAGAATGCGCAACATTTCTTTTATAAAATACAATTAATAATAAATAAAATAAATTGCTCAAATTTCCCAATTACCCGTTGAGTAATATGGCTAATTTAAAAAATGCATTTAGAAATTGCCAGATTTTTGCCTTAAAATGGCTAGGTTGGCATCTCTACTACCGTGACTGACCGACCCATCTCTAGCAAGAGTACAACACTTAAGGCAAACGAAAAAGAGAACGCAACAAACCGTGCAATTGCAAGCCAGGAGATCTGGAGAAAAAAGAAATGGACACAGAAGAAGTTAAGCGGGGTCGCGGACGCGGGCGCGGCACCAGAGCTCGGGGACGAGGTCGCGGCCGAGGTCGTGGACGTGGCAAAAAGATTGACGACAACAGCGTTGCGGGGCCAGTCGCTGCTACCGGGTCCTCGTCAGCCCTGGCCACCAGCAATTCAGACTTACAAGAGCCACCAATTGATGCTGTCATGCTTGATTTGGACAAAGAGGGCGGCGAAATGGAGGTTGTCACCTCACCACCCACGGCTGCAGGACCAATGAGCGAGGACATGGCGCCACCGGAGCCTCAGCAGATGTTGCCGCCTCAGCAGCTGCAGCAGGTTCCCCCGCCTGTGCACAGCAAGACAAGTAAGGAGGATTATCCATTTAAATAGGAAACATCATTAGTTAACATCGTCCCCCTTTTTGTTGCAGTTGACATGGAGGCGGACATATCGCAGCTGGAAGCGCCAACTTTCACAACATTGTCGCGTGGCCCACCAGAGCCCATGCTGCGCCTGAAGTGGAACCACAAGGTGAGCCTGATCGGCGAAAAGGTGCTCAATCCGATGATCCACTGTTGCGATCAGTGCGACAAGCCGATCCTCGTCTACGGCCGGATGATACCCTGCAAGCATGTCTTCTGCCTTAAGTGCGCCCGTGCCGATCCCATAAAGAACTGTCCCCGGTGCACCGACAAGGTGCTACGCGTGGAGCAAAGTGGCCTGGGCACCGTTTTTATGTGCACGCATGGTGGCAGTCGGTACGGTAGCTCCGGTTGCCGACGAACGTACTTGTCACAAAGGGACCTGCAGGCACATATTAATCACAGACATGTAGCGCCTCAGCTATCGCTTCAGCCGCTGCCCCAGCTGGCTTCCATGGCGGAACCCAAGCTGTCGGATCTGGGCGGCGTGGGCCTGGAGTTGCACAAGCAGCGCAAGGCGAGTGGTAGCTATGGCTCCTAAACTAAGCTGTCCTGTCTATAAAAACGCTTGCCCTTGCAGCTCTCCGAGTCGTCTGTCCCCACATCAGCCTCCGTTTCCCGCCCCCTATTACGCCCACTCCCCATCCCCGGAGGTATCGGTACTATACCACCGCCAGGATCCGCCGCCATCCAAAGCGCTATCCATGGGCACTCTACGCTCACGCTGGCGAACCTGGCTAGGATCAACAACGCCAACGCCGTTGACTGCCACCAGGGAAAGGCCTCGCTGCACCAGACCCTTAAGAAGGGTCCGCCCCATCAATCCGAGTCTGTGGCGGATGCCTCATACTACAGCAGCGTTCTTGCTTCTTTTGGGAGTGGTTCAGGCGTTCCGGGCCTTGCATCCGGTCAGCCAGCTGCTGCTGCAATTTCAAACAATATCGTTTCTGGCCCAAGTGTGGTCCAAGGTGGCTCCACTGAGATGGGAGTGGGCGGGTTAAGCGGGAACTGGCAGAAATCGCAATACTACAGATGAGGGACAGATCTACGACCCAAGTCAAGGGGCAGGAGTTTTTTACGCGGGCACGGCTTTTAGTTAAGTGAACTACATATGTACATGTACTTTAAGAGGAAAATAAAAAGTATTTAATGGGGCTATATGATGCCCTAGATAAGTAGTACAAAGCGTTTACTTAAAACATTACCAGCATAGGAAATTAAAGCCAAATTCGATTTTCTATATGCATTTTATTTAATTCATAATTCTGAATTCACTGCGTACGAAGCAGTTTGGCTGTTTTTCAAGCTCCTTTATAAGTTTCTAAAATTTTATGATTTAGATTTGATCATCTC